>JANAVB010032820.1:7548292-7655792 GCA_029216955.1 Iris pallida
AATTAATTTGAAGTAACTCTTAGTAGGTTGCTTACCTTAAAAGGTTTATACTTTTCACAAAATTGAATACCCTTGTAGCATGACTGTGTATACTAGCATCTTGTCCAGTACCATAAAGAGTGGCAAAATGTGATGTGGAGCTTGATATGTCAATGTCATTACTGCGAAGCTGCAATTTACCTTTTGTTAAGAAGAAAAAATCGAAGATGATATGAAATGTTAGATGTAAATTTATGCTTATGACTAGATTTTTTTTCATTAGAACGAAGATTTGTGTTGAGGGCAACAGGTATCATCTATCTGATGTTTCAGTTCAGATGTAAATCTCAAATATTCTGTAGTGAGTCAAACTATATTGTTATCTAGCCAGTTGGTTTAAGCTTAGGAAGTCCTATCAGCTTCTACTTAAGCCCACAGTCTGGAATTTGACTTTGCAAACAAAGTCGACTTTGCACCGTTTATTTGTTATTCCATTTGATTTCCATGTAGGGGTGTGTTCTATTGAAATATATGTATGCTTTGCAGACAAATTCAACATTATTTGAGAAAAATAATGAAATATGATTGAATATGATGATTTTGTAGGAAAAATGGTGGAGGGGAGGGTTAGTTGGAATCTTGTGATTTGAGCAATTATTGAGGGGAAAAATGGTCACATATTACATATCAGCATCAAGGATAATGGAATATTCCTTTTTTTCCTGAGCTAATTTAAACCAAGTTAACTTAACCAGGGCACACCAACTCGGTTTTTTTTATTTGAGGGACTTCTAGCAATTTGAGATTTTAATTAAATACACTAGATTGTATTCATTTGCTGCTCTTCGTCTATGCACGAATACGGATAGGGTACGACACAATGAGGATAATGGCACCGTTTCCTTTGTCCATGCAACATAGCTCTTCATGATGGTAACCCAGCTTATCATTCATTTCTCACTTTGTGGTTTCTAACTTGCCCATTTGCATGATCTTTGTACCATCTATTCTTGTGCCAAAGAAAAGATTGTTTTGAGATTTTCCCTCCAATTTCTTTGTACAATAGATCCTGTCTTTATTTTGGCCAAGTTGATAGTCCAACAAGAAACTGATATACTTGTAAAATAGATCTAACAAGATACTATTATTTTGGCCCTGTACAATAGAAACTGTTGATAATCCTCCTCTTGTACAAGATCCTGACAGGAAACTGTTGATAATCCTAGCAAGATACTGGTTATTTTGCAACGTAATGGATCCTACTGTTTTAGTTTGGGCATGTTTGTTTGTACAATAGATTCTTGAAAAAAATGCGTAGTGGTCCTCTTTTCTTACGGACGATGAATCTACCTTATTGGTATTAGTTGATGTTTATGTTCTCGATATCCATGTATCTTTTCATGTCTGACCAAGCTTTTATTCACCAACAGATACTTGTGGCATGGACGCCTTTGGTGAGAAGCTACGCCTGTGGAAAACGGTGCGGTCATTTGCTCGTCTGTATGCAGGGATGGAATGTTTGTCTTTATTCCATTGTCGTCTTCTCGTGGTTCCCTTCGTATCCACTTTCCAGACCAGATTCTGTTCAATCAGGCCTTCAGTAGAGGTTTGGAGATCTCCCTCTTCTGGCTGGAGACAAGCCCAACAAAGGATTATGATTTTATAGCTTGTAAATATAGTTGCAGTTCCTAGACTTGTGAGTCGTAGGCTAGGACTCCGATGTACATGGGAGAACTGGAAGGATGTGAATTTTTGCAGAGAGGACATACATCATAAAATGTATGTATATTATATGTGTGTGTTGTTGTAACCTGTGTAGCATGGATGTTGATAGATCAAATCAACTAACATTTGTCTTTACCCATTCGTTAACAGGTACAAACCATTTCATGTTCCTTGTTCAAACCCAAATTTATTGTTAGGTCTTGTTCGTATTGGAAAACCTGGAGTACCAAATACTTTCAACTTTCAAGAATCTCTTCGAGTTTAGCAAATTCCATGAACATAGCCCGTTACATAGTCCGTATGATTCTTACTTGAACCAGAGTTGAGTCTTTAAATTTGGAAGGAACGGGGACTTTTGGATCTGTGTTGTGTTGCACTCTTGCTGTTTTGAGGCCTCTACATTGATAGTGTATTTATAAGTTCCATTGAATGTCAGGCATTTATTGTTTGTAACGGTCTGATGCTTTTGAAGTGGTCAACCATTGGTACAGTTGGGTCTCCCAAGAACTAATTAGCGGTTGGACCGAAAACCACGAATAAGATATTCGGTTTAAGAAAAATCGGTTCGATTTTGGTTTTGAAAATATTAGATTTTTTTATTCGATTTCGGTCTAAAACCGAATAAATATATATATAATATATTTATATAATATATATTATATATATATATCTATATAAACAAAAAAAAATGCAAATAAACTGAAAAAATGATAAATTGAAACCGAGCTGATTTAATTCGATTTGGTTTGATTCGGCTATGGGCTAATTTATTTCAATTTTGCTTATTCAGTTTCGGTCTAATTTAATTTTCGGTTCAATTTATTTTTCGGTTATTCGGTTCGATATTACAGAATGCTCACCCTTACTAATGAAGCATAAACTACTACTACCTCCCGTTTGGTAGTCTGATGGCTGATTATAGTACGTGGTGTGTGTTACGTGTTTGACGAATTTCATATAAGGAAAAGGCACAGTTTTAGGTTTTTTATGGTGTTATTGACACTTTAATTTTTTATCATTTAAATTTTAAATATATTAATGTATTAAATCTGACATTAATTGTGCATGCATTATGGGTGCAATAGATATTTTAGGATGTCAATAATGTTAATGCAGAGACATATTTAAAATTTAAATGATAGAAAATTGAAGAGAAAATGATAGAAAATTGAGAGGAGTGCATGTGACATTTTAGTAGTGTCAACGGCATTCCTTTTTATATAAGTAATTACTAACAAGTCATGTTAAACTTAGGTATTGTTTGGGAAGAGTAAAATTTGGTGGTGGGGGGGGTGGTGGGTGGGTGTGTTTTGGGGGGGGGGGGGGGGGGGGGGGGGGGGGGGGGAAGGAAATATTGAGGGGGAAATGAGAGAAAAATTAAAAGTAGTGGGGGGAATACGAGGAAGAAAAATTCATGTGGGTTTCACTCAAAAAAAATTTCATTGGAGGAAAATGGAGAGAGTTGAGAGGATTGTGGAAAAAATTATCCAATTACCCTTCGTATCAATTATGATTTTAAAAAATCAAGAATTAAATGGTAATTATACCTTTCTCCTCAAACAAAAAAATATTACTTTTAAATTTTTTTCTTTTCCTACTTTTTGTCATCCAAACAAGTGAAGGAAAAAAAAATAAATACTTTTTCCTTTATTTTACTCTCCTTCATCTTCTTTCTCTCGTAAAAAAATGCTCCACGAAAAGATTCAAGCCTGGCAACTTTCATTCATGGAGATGAGGCTTACATACAGTTACATATTCTTGCAAAAAAAAAAAACACAGATTCTGCCTTTGGGGTCTTATTCAAAGTTATGACTATTATGGGGCATTTGGTATGCGGCTTTTTTTAGTTCCTGAAAAAATTCATGGTATGAAAATCATTCCCCGTTTGGTTTATGTTAATAGAATTTATTCTCGGATATTAAATACCTGGGTAAATATTTGCCTATAAAGCATGGAACATATTCCCTAACAAGTTGGTGGCTATATTTTTTGGCCAATTCTAAGGGCAACTCCAACATTTGCTTGGGGCTTAGCCCTTAGTAGGGGACAGCCCATTAGAATGAACTTTTACTGGGGACGAACCCCCCCCCCCCCCCCCCCCCCCCCCCCCCCCCCCCCCCCCCCCCCCCCCCCCCCATCCCCTTACACCCAAAAAAAAACCCTTCCTAACACTTATTTCTCATTTTCTCTCTTTCTTCTAAACCTTAAACTTGATTTCTCTTCTCCTCTCCATAATTCCAATCCCAAATTCCTAAACTCTAAATTCCTTCTCCATTCTTCCTCCAATTCCAAGCAATGGCACCCAAGCCCTGCCCAGACCTTCATCACAATCTAGGTATATTTTTTACATATTTGCTATATTTTCTTTTAAAATTTATTGAATCTTTGGTAATACTCAAAATAGTTAGATAAAATAGGTTCTAACAAATTTATGGTTCATGTATGAGTCATTCGAACATGAGAACCATTTTTTGCATTAAACCCTAACCCTATTTTCACTGTTTTGGTCGTTTTGGCCGACAGTCGCGCACGAAAATGACAAGATTGCAGGCAGTCTTGCAATCCATCACTATACATAGGACAGCAGGCAGTCCTGCAGTCCTGATATATTGTAGGACAGCAGGCAGTCCTGCAGTCCTGATATATTGTAGGACTGCAGGCATTCCTGCAGTCCTTAAGTAAAGGGGGACTGCATGCAGTCCTGCTGTAGTGCCCCGTCCCTACATCGTGCTCCGTTTTCATCCACGGGGTGCGCGAGAAAGGAACACTGTTGCTATCGATTCGGTCGGGACCGATAGGTCGGAATCGGCCTAGTCGATCGAACGGAAACGATTGAATTAAGATCCATTCCACGTTATGGAATGGCTTCTTCGGAACCAAGTCCCATATTCAACGGGTTGCGCCTCGAGGATTGGCTCTGCGGCTGAGTCGGGAGAGACCTCCCGTTGCTCTGATTTTCATGCCGCATTTGATTTGGCTTTGGCTTTGGTTTTCGTGAATATTTTCTGAATGAGTTTTCGTGACTTGCGTTTTCGAGCTTCGCATTCATAAATTTCTTGAATTACACAGTGTTCTAATCAGTTGCTTATGCGATTGCAGGTGATCACGTAGGCGACGTCAGCGCAGCCAACCGGTCGCTCGCTTGAAGAAAGCCTAATGCGAGTGGCTGACCTCCTTCGCCTCGTCCCTCTACTTCAAAACTCAATATGTGAAGTAAAATGAATGCTTGTCATAATAGTGTAGAATCAAAAAAATCGTAGCCCGGTTCTTCAAGAAACACTTGTTATCAAACTGCTGATATTGGAAATAGAAAACATGTTCCTTATGCAAATCCACTTAGCCTATGCAAAGCAATGAATGAATCGATTAACGTTTATCGCAACGATACGGCTAAGTAAGCAAAACAGTCATTGGACAACTTGTCGACAAGGTGTAGTTTTCTCAAACGGTTGCCTAGGCCAAGGGACCGATTCGGCCCGGGAGGAACGAGAATAGCAAGCGCCAGCCCTTCATCGGCGTGGGTTATTCGAGAACTTTTGCACAGGGCTCGCCACCCGCCGCGAAAGGGTCGCCGTCTAACCCGGCTATAGTCCGCGATGGCTTGACATTGCCAGTGGCCTTCACACCCTTTCACGGCTTAACAAATGCACGTGACACGGGATGAAAATGATAGTTGCTTAATGTTATACAATTTCATATGCTTGCCTCAAAACATGTTAACATACAATTGATCAGGATGGTTAGAAAGATTACATAAAATGCTAGCAAACATGTTTTATAAGACTTCTTGAATCAAATGCAGAGCTTGGATTTAATTAGCCATTTGCCAGTACATGTGATCGTACTAATCCTCGCTCCTTGCAGGTCCCGCGAACCAGGAAGGATGCGCCAGCTAGCTCGTCGGCGTTCGTGATTTTGAAGCTTCTGTCGTGCGTCGAAGACTTTCTCTGCGACTCCATTTTTGAAGGCTCTCGACAGTCCAAGGAAGATGGCTCATCGTCTCTCCCATCCAGGTCACTGGAGTACTTGGTTGTATTTTGAGGGATGGGTGCAATGTATGGAACGGCTATATCATCGGCACTCTTTTGTAATTGAGTCATGTTGTAGCCCGCACGGCACGAGTCCTGTACTGGAGTCTGTAATTGATGTTCGTTATCATTAAAGATCAAAGTTTCTTTTACTTAATGTGTGATTCAAATTGTCTGCGTACTCTCTTAGATCTCATGTCTCGGATTACCTTATGACTATGCCTTGTGCGATCGCAAATTAGGTTCGTACGGCATCACGTCCGGGGGATGACTATCGATTCGACGAAATTGGGGCGAGACATAATGGTATCAGAGCACGGCTTTACGTCCTTGGCCTCCAGTGTCGAGTTTCTAGTCTCAAATCGTTGACCTCGTGTCGATGAGATAAGTTGTTCCATACGCTGAACCCAGGACATTTTATGAAACTAACGAGAGTTGCCTTTCTTTTTCCTGCAGTTGCGGGAGGCAGAGGATGAGACGAGCGCTTCCAGCGGCTCGAGTACTTCCAGACCCGAGCATTCCGTCAACCCAACGGGAATGACGCCTACCGTAGCCAGATCTTCCGGCGACCCGATGCAACGTATGCTGCAAATGCTTGAAATACAACAATGTCAAAACGAGCTCCATCGTCAGCAAGCGGAGGCTCGTCAAACTCAATTTGAGAATCGGTTCGAGGCTCAATTCAAGCTGCAGCAGCAGCAGCTGAATACCCTCCAGCAAATCGTACAATCGGTCGTGGGCAACAACAACAATTCAACGATGACGCCTGCCGTGATCCAGCCTGCGGTTCGATCCAACGAAGCCGAACCAGAGACGCCCGTGCTTTCACCTGCGGCACCGAGAAGTTCCAACTTCGACGTGTCAAGATTCATAAAAAGTTGTCGCACTTCCTTCAACGGCACAGAAGATCCCTCGGTGGCGATTGACTGGTTGGAGGAGCTGGAAATAAGTTCGAGCTTCTGGGTATCGAGGACTCGAAGAAAATCACGTGTGCTCAACTTCTACTTCGAATGAACGCGCACGATTGGTGGGCTGTGCAGAAGCGGGCTATTCGACGTGAAGACGGGACGACGACGATCTCCTGGGCTACATTCATAAATGCGTTCGAGACCGAATATCTTTCTGCAGCCATACGACAGGAAAAAGAGAATGAATTTATGTAGTTAAGGCAAGGGAATATGACCGTACAACAGTATGCGGCTGAATTCAACAAACTAGCCAAATTTGCTGGAGACTATCTGCCTACCATTGTAAGTCGAGCTCGACGATTCGAAGTGGGCCTGCGTTCTACTATCCGTGCTCACGTCTCGGTGCCTGAGTACAAAACTATGGGCGAGGCACTCAACCATTCCCTCCGTCTGGAGTCCGAGTATCCTCCTGCTACTACTGGCGCTGTTCACTTTAATAACAAACACACTACAACAAAAAGGCCTATTAATAACGCTCGATAAGACGTATTGATGACGCTTGATACCTAAGCGTTATCAAAGTTCGAAATATCTTTTTTCTATGACGGTTTGGGCTAATTCTGGGCTTTTTATAATGTTTATAAAACAAAACATTATTAATATTTTAGAGCAGTGGCAAACTTGTAATATTTTGCAAACTTATTAATATGTTCATACCATTCATCGCCTCTCTCCTTAACAGACTTCAACTCTCTTTCTTCCTTTCTCCATCCAAAAAAAATTAGGATTAGGGTTTTGAGAAGAGAAGGATGAAGAAATCATGTCCGAGCAGAAATCACTGCAAGCTCTGCAGAGAAGAAGCCTCCCTCTTCTGCGAGCTCTGTGGAGAAAAAGCCTCCCTCTACTGCGACGCTGACTCCGCCTTCCTCTGCTTCCGGTGCGACCGTCGCGTCCACCCCGCCAACTTTCTCGTCGTCTGCCGCCTCACCTGCCCCTCTTGCCTCTCCCTCGTCGGATCCGGGCCCTCCGTCGCCCTCGTCTCCGGATCCGACTGTAATGCATGTGGTTCGTATCACGTATTCTTAGAATACGTGTACGTATTTTATTGCATGATTTCCTGGCTTGGCATTTCCTTCTTGGCTTGGTCTATTCCTGGTTCGGGTTGGTTGGTTCGGCCTGGCTTGGTTTTGCTTGGGTTCATGATGAACCCTTGGATGAACCCCCTACCTACCACCACCATTTGTATTTATTAGCCCATTCTTTTCTCTCTCTTCATTAATCTCATCTTCTTCTTCCTCATTACTTCTTACCTACCAGAGAGAGAAGAGAGAGGTAAGTGCAACTTGCTTCATGGAGGAACTCTAATTTTATTACTTCATTCTCTTCCTTATTACATTCCAAAGCACTTTAGTACTTGGCATTTTCACTTTCCATGGCTAGATTCTTGTAGATCTAGGTTTATTTTATTTTCGGATTTCTTGGGTTTTGATCTACTTAATCCTGTTATTTCTGAGTTTCGATGGTTCCATGTTGTAGAGTAGCTCGTTCTACCCCATTTTGACCTTAGAAAGTTCGGATTTGGGCTCCGGATGAAAGTTTTATGAAGCTTGGAAGGCATGGGTTCCTAGTGTTCTTCTCCTCGGAATTTTGGAGAAGAAGAACAGTTCCCTGGCGCATGGCTGTACTTGACCGCATGAGTATTCATGCGGCAAGTCGCCATCAGCCGCATGAGACCCTTGTACTTCTAAACCGCATGGAACTTAGTCCCAGCCGCATGAGGCTGAGTCTCATACTCAGCCGCATGGGCTCATTTCCCATCAGCCGCATGAGTCTACATGGACTTAGTTGCAGGGCTGGGAACGAACTCTTCTCGAGCCGCATATGCAACTGTTCCCTCCCAGCCGCATAATCCATCGCATTGACCCAGCCTCATGCGCCCTCACTTCTTTCGGGCCGCATGGGTTTTGCTATGTGAGCCACATGGACTTGAGTTCGCCATCAGCCGCATGAAGACCCCTTTTTAATTCGAGCCGCATATGCGCTCACCTCCCTGAACCGCATAAGCTCAAGCACTTGCCTGCCGCATTGGCCCTGATCCCCGAGCCGCATGAGAACCCTAGACCCTGGTCGCATGGACTTCTGAGTCCGGGCCGCATGATCCCGATTAATTCCAGCCGCATGCGCCTTTGCATTTCCAGCCGCTGGCGCCCTTGTACTTCCAGCCGCATGTGCCCCCTCCTTTCCTGGCCGCATATGACTGAATCGCATGACTTTCTCATGGTCCTGTGTACTGTTATTTATCATTATTTGCCCATGTTGCGTAACTCCTTTATTAGATATTTTACGCCCATTTTATATCCTTACGCCTTTTGTCATGAACTTGATTTTTACTTACATGTTTGGAATTGATATTGGAGCACGACCTGACAGTGACCCGTCGTGGTGCACTCATGACAAGAAAGCCTGACCTAACATGATAGTGGCCCGCCGTGGTGCACTCCTGACAAGTACACTTGACATGATAACCTGACATGATATATCTTGAGAAGCTGTTGCGACGGCTACCTGACATGACATGACCTGTATAAATTACATGAACACTGTGGGCGATTGTGCTTGTACAAATAAACCAGTCCTGTCTTGCATCATGTCTAGGGAGGGACTCCTGAGTACCACGGTCAGGAGTACCTATTGAAATGAACTAAGGACTAATAACTAGATTAATACATTAGTCATGAAGAGATTTCCCCAGCTACAGGCAATCCCGTTACCTGGGCGCGCCTGGGATCTGTAGCCTGCCGTCGAGTAGGGCACATTTCCAGCACACTGTCATGTGTTGCACCCTTCAAGCTACTTAAGGGTACATAGATTTCCTGGACGATGTACCCACCTGAATTCAACCCTAATCTTTCGTCCTGGGTAATCTGGATGGTCTGCAGGGCTTGTGGCTGTGGAATAATCTCACTGCATCTTGTTAGTAATTAGGCCTGTGATAACCCTAGTTAGTTAAAGTATTAAGCCGTAATTCTTGCTTGGCCGTGATATGATTGAATGGAGTCTAACCTGTCTAGCCTTGTCCTGGTCCTGTTCCAGACTACTGCATGACCAGAATGCCTGTATTTATTTTACCGATAAATGGTAAGAATTCCAAGTTCTGTTCAGACGAAGGGTTACAACCCCGGTCCTTGTTTGGTTTACGGGTTGTAACCTGGTAATCTGAATAGTTCCATGGTTATCTCGTCGTATATCATCCTGATGTGTTTTTTTTATTTCTAGTTCTTACTTTTATTTATATCTTGTGCTGATTGCTGGTTTTAGTTCCTAAGTGAAGCTTCCTTTGTGGCACTTGCTCTTTCTGGGATCTGACCCAGCTGGTTTTGTATGGCCAGATTTCGGAGCAGCTCCAGAGGATCCACCGCTTTTCCAGCCCGATGGTGAACACCAGACGTAACCTGGGCAACGAGTGGATTTATTTTTGCTCTCCCACTTTATTGTAAAAATATTCTTTTGAGGCGTTTAGCCGACGAGCACCTGTTTAGCTCGATTGTACTTTACTTACTGTCTGCCTACGGGCTGTAACATGATTGACAGATCCTAGGGTTGATCATGTATGACTAAACTCTTGCTAGTCCTCACATTTTGTAACGACTAGCTTCATGATCAGCTGAATATGTAATATTTGGGACGCCTTATTATTGTATATTTAATGATCATACATCTTGTAACATTTACTTACTTGCTTGTGATTGAGACACTAGGCTTGTTCATGACCATAGGAGACTGTTGGCTTGTAGTAAACCCTCATGTATCTAGACAGCCGTGACCGTATAGCGAGATGGAATTCATTTCAATATACGTAGCAGGCTATGTCTGCCCCCGCTCTCCAGTATTCTGGTTCTGGGGCGTGACACCGACCCGACCCTCCCCTTCAACCGCCCCCTCTACTCCTCTTGTGCTCCCGACGGCCCCCCTCGTCCGCCTCCTCCTCCTCCTGTCTCTCCTTCGATTTTAGGTTTTTTTCCTTCAATCAATTAGGGCTAGATGAATTTTGGGGACAACAAGATTGTAGCTTTTTTTTCTCGTCTCCTGTAGAAATTTTGTTCTGATTGAAATTACGTCAAGATTCCCATCAGGAACCGACAGTTATGGTTATGATTTTTTAATTGATTCTTTCGACGGAATTAGATTGAAATTATGGTGATATTAGTGAAACCTATCATTTTTTTCCAATCTGAATCTTGCCTCTGGTAAACATTCAATGTGATGATGAGATATTTCGTATCGAGCAGGCTATGCCTCAACTCACTGACAGATCAAAGCTTTCGAACATAGTGGATCCGGTGATTAGAAACACAATGGATTTGAAACACTTGTACTAGGTTAGATGCCTTACAATAGAGTATACTGGTTGCATATCCTTTTCCATTCAAATATTACTATCTTCTGCTAACCTTATCAATGTGGTGGTTGATACAGGTTGCAGCTGTTGCTGTGCTATGTGTCCAACCCGAACCAAGCTACCGCCCACTGATAACGGATGTCCTTCACTCACTAATTCTATTGATACCCATAGAACTTGGAGGGACACTCAGAGTTTCAGATCCATCACCCCGTGGAGTGCAAAGGTCCAATCCTTACTGATTATACGAAATTGGTATTATTGCGGTTACTTTGCAAATATTGATAACTTGCAACTTTGTAGATTACCAAATTCTATACTTGGTTTAGGTGGATGATTCATTGGAGCTGATGTACTCCAGAGATTGAAAATCTTTTTTTTTCTTTATTGTTGTTATATAAAAGAAAGTAGATTTGAGTATCCCTTTCTGCACTGTTGCACTGGAAATGTTTTGTACATAATAAATGAGCTTTTAAGGAATACTGAGAAGGAATTTTGAAACTAATATGGCCATTATGCTTATAATTATGTTTTTTTTAGACGGAGAAGAGTAACTTCTATTCATCAGCAATGCACAATGAATAAGGCGATTTTTACTTTCTTCGGATACTTTTACTCCCTTTCGGATATTGGATTAATCTCCACTTATTCTTTATATATCTTAGACATGAAATTAGCTTTTAATGTTCATTTTATTTCAAGTGGCATTGTTGTGGAATCACTCTATAGCTTTGAATTTCTACAAATGACCCTTCATTTCTCTGTTGCAACTTAACACCAACCTATCATTTTATTAGTGAAACCTATCATTTTATTCGTTCAAGGGAACTTGTTATTTTATTGGTTCACGGGAACTTGTTAGAAGTAAACATTTTAAACTGTCATGTTGCGAACGATCATTAAGGACATCTAAACAACATCTTCGGCCAGTTGGAGCATTTGTTGTTTCCTCAGAGTATGTTGCACAGACATGACATGTTGCATACAAAGTGACATAGATTCGGCACCTATTTTGGTGCACCATAGTATATTCTTTTTATTTTTTTACGAAATGGTTGATGCCTGCAGGGTCGACTAGGTGACTGCTGGTTTTTGAGTGTTGTTGCTGTCCTAATAAATGTTTCTCGAATATCAGAAGTAATAATCACACCAGAGTACAATGACGAGGGGATTTATACTGTTCGCTTTTGTATTCAGGTACTCATCTTCATTCTATAAGTCTTAGTGATGAACAATTTTACTCAAATTGGATACAATTTTGTTCTAGTAGCAAGCATTAGATCAACTTTCTGGTTACTTTCTTTTTATATACCATTGATCAAGAATCCTTCATATCCCTTCTTTCTTAGACAAGAGTGATACTTATCTTGTCTAGACCCATGATAATATATCTCATTGCATTGGTTAAATACTCAAGTCTCTGTGACAGCCTGCTTCTTATTTTCAATGCTACGTCCAAAAAATTAAGGCATCATGTAGTTGATAAGCAGTTACTATTTTTGAGCATTCAAGTCTTTCATTTCTTTGAAGTATTTTATCTACTTTCAATGTAGTTAACAATCGGTGGAGTCGTGTATGGCTTCGGATTTTAACCATGTGAAATTTCTGTCTTGATTTAACTCTTTGTTTTTTATTTACGAGTTTAGTTTTATTGATTCAATTAACTGTAACATTGTAATGTATCATACACTTTCCCTTGCCGTCTATTTGGATTATGTACATATTGGATGTTAGGATTTTTCTTTTAGAAAGTTTCTTTCCTTGAAATGCTGGGCAACTGAGGTTGCAACTAACCTTGGCTAGTCCAAATTCATATATGCTAGAGTTCAAATTCATTTTCCCTTATGATCCAATCTGGGCATGAGGGTGAGCCTGGATGAGAAAATAATATTATTTAAAGGAAGCAAAAGCATATATAGTAAATAAAAGGTGAGTCTGGAAATTTATTTCATATGTAGTAAGCATACATAGTAAATGAAAGGTGAGGCTGGGCAATCACTTTAGGAATGGTCCATGTTGGAAGTCAAAAATCCTTCAAGATTTAACATGACTTTTAGAACATTGATTTAAGTTATCCTGAATCATGTTGCTTGTTTGATTGCCATCTCGTCTCATGTTGAATTTTACACCTAACTTGAAATTGGAAGGGATTGATTTAGAAAGGTAATGCCAGTTCCTCAGTTTATGTTTTGGTACATGAGAAATATTACAAAGTATATTGAACCGTGTTTTTATCTTTTTCAGGAATTTGCTACACGTGATGTTGATAGTTTTGATGTGCTCAAGTTGAAGCCAAAGTAATTACTTGTTTTGATGATCCATTTAAGTAGTAGTTGTAAATATATGTATTTGGATACCCTATTTTGAGATAATGTAATGAAGATGGTGATATAACATTTCGATGTTTTCTTGTGAATATAGTTCAAAGTGGTTGTTTTAAAATTGAACGGTTTCTTGTCGTTTAATGGAGATCGAGCTACTTTACGCTCATTGAACGGTTTCTTTTACGCACGGAGTTTTACATGAGTTCTTACGCTCATAAAACAATGTGTGCGTAAAGTCTATTTGAGCCATTTTACGCTCAAGGTTATTCAATAACCACTTTACGCAGGGAACCTATGACAGAGCTATTTTTACGCTCATCTCACTGTTTTACGCTCAGAGGATGTTGGAGCTGTTTTTACGCCCTATTCTTTCTAGCCAGTATGGAACGTGGTTTGCTTACATGGCCTTCATGCCATATATTTCGAAGAACGTGTGTACATGCATCCTATTCTCGCTGAAATGATGGGACGCGTGTCAACGTATGCAAAGGATGACTCTGATCATGGGTGGCAGTTGTTAGCGTAAAGACAGATCTTGGTGTCTTTTTACGCACAGAAGCCCCAGTCTATAAATAGACTCATTTTTCTCAAAGAAACAGACAGAGAGAGAACAGGAAAGAATACAGAGATCAGGACTTCGAGACTTTGATTCTCCAGAGCATTCTTCTTCAACTTTTCTTCTAGAACAGAGTGAAGCAAAGCAGGAAAGCATTCGGCCTCGCCATCAGTGCCCAAGTGCGTCGATACCTTTCTGGTGACTTAGTTTTTCCTAATTGTTCTACTTCAAGCAGTGATCTTCTTCATCATCATATGGTCCAAGGAATAAAGTGATCATTTACGAATCAGACTTCCATAGCAATACTTTTCCAGAATCAAATTTGTACTTCTTGTACTTTTTCTCGTTTTATTTTCAAAATCCAACACTTTTGTTTGGCAATTTTGTTAAGTGAAACAGAATGGCGACTCTGCTGGGGACGACTTTCTCCTCCGATGAGGAAGTGATTGCTCAATATGATGATGTTTCAGTCGGTTCGACTAAGAAGACTCTGGTTGTACACTTCGACCAGACTGCCTATGAAGAAATGCTCCGAACTGGGGGTGGTTCTTGCCACTCCAATGTTCAAAAGTCTCGCAAAGTACGAAAAGTTTGGATTCCCAAATCCAAAGTGATTTCTGATCTCTCTGTGACTTCTGGTGAAAAGGGAATTCTTCCCACTCCTGTCGTAGGGGCTCCCGTTAGTAACGAGGCAGTCCTTACTTCAGAGTTGCACTCAAAGTGTGATGATTTATCTCCCGTTTGTAACGGAGAAGATAATCAGGTTTCACGCCCACTGCGTAAGAATCAAGTTCTACGCTCAGTGGGTAAGAACCAAATTTTACGCTCAAGGCATAAGAATGAGTCTCCCATTTGTAATGTGGCAGATTCTAATGTTTCTGAGTGTAAGAACCCATCTCCCGTCGGTGAAGTGGTAGATTCACACAAATTACGCTCCTCGCGTAAAACAAAATCTCCCATCTGTGATGTGGTAGATAATCAATTTTTACGTTTTACGCGTAAAGGTAAGTCTCCTGTCTGTGACAGTGTAGATAAAATTCACAACGATGTTTGCACATCTAATGTGAATATACCTAAACGCATACAGCGTAAAAGTGATGTTGGTAAAACTTCTGTCCTACACCAACAACCTTCTTATACTACTCTACGCAAAGTACCAAACTTGCAAATCACACGCCATGAAAATGGGGTCCTTCGTGCTAAATCTCAAGATTTACGCACACAACTCCAAACGCGTAAAAATGTACAGTTTGGTTCTGCGAATGAAGTCAGTAATCTTTTTTATACACAGGGGACTAAACGTTTTTCTACCCCAAATATAATAAAGAAGAATATTCTCTCCATTTCTTTTGACTTACGTGAATTACTAATGCAAAAGCGTAAGAATTCACAATCTCCGGCGATGCTCCCCCAAGAAAGACATCAATGTGGATATCATCAAGTTGTGATCAATTGTTGTTGTTCAGCTTCAAAACGGTCAGTTTTTGATCGACTGAATTTTTCACTTCAACATCAAGCTGAAGACCAAAAAGATGAGTTGTCATATGCATCAGTCAACATGGCATCCCATACTAACAGAGGACGACGTCCGAGATGAAATACGTCCCAAACCCCAGGTCAGCAACAGTTCAACAGACTTCTTGATTCCTTTGAAGGAGTATATCAGAATACTCGATCAAGAAAACAAGGACAATTACAGAATTATGATTCAGAAGCTGGGGGTACTCAATCTGTTGAGTCTGATACCGATAGTGTGGATTCATACTTTTATACTAATCCCTCTATATCTTCAAGAGAGGTTGAATCCTACACTGTTGGAGATGAACCAGAGATGTCATCTGCTAATACGGAACAACGTCTTACTGCCGTGGAGCAATCATTGAAAGACATGCTCAACATGGTGCAAAGCATGCACCAAATAATTTTGAATCAGCAAACTGCTCAACCCTCTGTAATAACTCCGATACCAGCAGCAGCATAAATTCAAGATAGTCAAGGGGCTGATATACCTTCGAATATTCAAGAACTTGCTGTTAATCAAAATTCTGCATCTCCAGATCCTATCATTCCAGAAGATGTACCACCTCCAGTGGGGGTTACGGTACATCCAACGACTACTCAATCAAATGTGCTTCCTCAAACCAGTGAAGCTATTCAAGCAGTGCGTAAACTCAAAGCACAGTTTGAGGTTTTGAGGCACAAAGATCAACTCCAGAGGTTAGGGATTAAGCAACCCTATCCTCCTCATTGGAATGATGTACCCTTTCCACCGAAGTTCAAGCCACAATCCATGGTCTTATTCGATGGAAAAGCATCCCCCAGTCAATATATCAATTACTTTGATATTATGACTGTACACTTGCAGAAAAATGATGCTCTTCTCACTCGAGTGTTCATTGGGTGCTTGACTGGTATCGTAGCTTACCTGATAACTCTATTTCGTCTTTTGACGAATTCAAGGCAATATTTCTTTCCCGCTTCTATGAAGGAGGTATGGACATGAACATGTCCTCCTTAATAGAAATCAAATAAAAGGAGAAAGAAGATACTCGAACGTTCATTGAACGTTTCAGACATGCTACTCTCAAGATGCCTCCTGGTATGCCAGATTCAGCGTTGATTGATACATGCAAGATGAATCTGCGACCATCTATTGCTGTCTTCACAGGTTCCCAATTCTCAGATTGGGCTTCATTTATCATAGCAGTAGTTTCTGCCGAGACCAATGGTAGGTTGGCTCGGGAACACGGGATGATTTTCGCTTCAGAAGATAAAGGAAAGAAGAGTAATCCTGGTAATAATCCTGACAATCGTAATGTGAAAGGAAAAGATACTCTTATGGTCAATCTTTTCAAGAACAAAACGATGCCAAGTAATCAAGAATCTCCCAGGTCAAAGGAAGAATACTCTTTTGACGAAAGTGATATCCCAGGGATATTTCAGTGTCTGGTAAAAAGTGGTAAACTTCATATTCCAGAGCCAAAAAGGCCTAATGAGGTGAATCTGACTGACAATCCCAAATATTGTATCTATCATAGATACATTAATCATCCTACCAGTGCTTGCTACGTCTTGAAAAAGAAGATCCAAGAACTAATAAATGGTGGTGCTATCGCTTTAACCAATGATGACCATACGGTTACAACCAATATAGTTTCTCTTCAGTTCGGAGATTTTCCTCCACAGCAAGTCCCAGATGGAATTATTCCAATTCTGAAGGCGACTATGAAGATCGTAAATATCCCGCCCGCCAGGAAAGAAAATACAGGATTACTGCCGCTCACATTGAAGAATGGTGAAATCATGTGGGTACATCCTGACTTAATACCTGAGTTGGAAAATGAAGGTAAAACTTTAAAATCCAAGAAAAATAAGAAAGTCAAAACCTGCAACATGATTTCTCATATTTTTCCAGATCCTTATGACTTGGATCACCTATGGGACGACCTCCCTTTAGAAGATAGACTGAAAGGACTGAATATCTGTCCTCCAAGTCTAGCTACCCCTACCAAGCTCAAGCTTACCCATCAGCAGTGGCTAGCCATGAATAGTGTCCCTTTATATCGGGCACAACAAGTCTTTGCTGCTTATGAAAAAGCTCCAACAGGGATTTCTTCTCGTATCCCGAATCCTTCTCCTCCCTTAACTACAGAGACGTCTATGCTTCATTCTTCTGTAGTTACAGAGGTTTCTTCCTCTTCCTGTACTGAAACACCTGTCCAAAGCTCACTGCCTATCCACTTGTATAGTCAGCAATCTGTCCTTCTTATGAGGAAGATGGGTTACGACTTTCAAAAGGTAGAAGGTTTGAATTATGATAAAGGAATACGTCTTCCTTTACAAATTCAAAATCAGAATTCCACTGCTGGATTGGGTTCTGAAGTGCCTCACAACAACCCCCACAAGAAGAAGGCTAAGGAAAGAAAAATTAAATCCTGTAATATGGCATTTCCTTCTCCTGACTCTGAAGAAGAAACTTTTGCTGGTACAAGATCTGGAAAAGAGTACCACAAAGACTATGAGGGATCCTCCAAAGCAGCAGAAGATGTAGTGGAAACTCTACCAGTTCAACCTTCTCCTGTTCTTGTTAAACCGTCTGTGGTTGAAAAGGGGAAACAGAAGACAGTACGCTTTGATATCCCATTGAAACCTGCTTCCAATCAGGGGGTGGTGATGAAGCCTTACAAATTTGACATTCTAGCCCAGTTAGCCAATACTCCGGCTAGACTTTCTATATTTGAACTGCTTCGCCTTTCTAGAGAAAGCATGGAGACTTTGAGCGAAGCTTTACTTCAAGCAGATTCATGCTTGGCACAACTCAAGACTCCTGATAATATACCAGTATCACGTCCACAATGTCATAGTGTGATGGAAGCAATTCCCAACATCACCTTTACACAAGAGGATATGCTATTGAAACACAACAAGCATGATAGGCCTCTGTGTTACACTGGATATATTGGATCCACTAAATTGATAGGATCTACATCGATCCTGGGTCTTCAATTAGTATAATTCTTCAGAGTATGCTAAGACCCTTGAGGATTCCTACTAGTGAGCTGACTTATACTAGTACTACGATAGTTGGTTTTAACTCTGGCAAGAGCAAACCACTGGGGAAGATTCGTCTGCAGATTCAGATTGGTGATCTTCGAACTATGGTGACTTTCTATATTATCAACTCAGACGTGTCCTACAATATTCTTCTTGGAAGACCGCGGATTCATGAGCAAAATATTGTGCTTTCAACTCTTCACCAATATTTCAAATATGTGGACTCCCAAGGAGTTGTGAAAACTGAGTTTGCTGATATTAATTCAAAGGTGTTGAAGCCTACTTCTCTGATTCAAGGCTTTAACATGTGAAAGATATATCAGACATGGCTGAAGATCAATCACCCTCTGAGGATCACTCTATCAATAAGATCCGCCAGAGAAGCAACCTTTGAAGATTATAGTCAAGGGGCAAATCCAATCCCAACCTGTCAATGATCAACCGTTAATGATCAAGGTTAAAGGAAGAACTCAAACTTCATCTGAGGAATCAATAAATATTCCTGCTAAGAGCCAAGTTCAACCTTTGATGATTAAGGTCAAAGGACGTACTTCTTGCACGAATGATCCAGAACTACCGTTGATTGTCAATCTTGACAAATCTACGCAGAAGACGGATGATGGTCCACTGTGGATTAATCCGAAGCGTAGCAATCAGATTGTAAATGATGTAAATATTGATCATTCTGTACTTTGTGATATCAATGAAGATTTCATATTCGAGTATATGGTTGTCAAGTTTATTGAAAGAATGACTTTATCTTCTGATAATCAAAGTCATCAATATAAAGACAACGTAGAATCGGAAGAAATTCTATTCATCGAATCCGATATTTCTCATTCCTCATATTGTGAATCTGGGCAAGTACTCTCAGTCAATATGGTTCAAACCGATGATGAATCAGAGCCATTTGAAAATGATCCTTGGGCTCAACAAATGGATACCCAATAGGAACTTCGTTTTGAACAACGACAGCCACCTACAGAAGATGAGGTTATCCAGATTGATGTCGGAGATGGAGTTACGTCCAAACCAATATTCATCAGTAAGAATCTTTCTGAAGATGAAAAGGAAGAGCTAATAAAACTTATAAAAAGATTACATTGACATCTTTGCATGGAGTTATGAAGATATGCCAGGGCTAGATCCTACAGTTGTTACCCATAAACTCAACATTTTGCCTAATGTCAAGCCTGTAAAACAACAACAACGATGCTTTAGACCAGATATGATGGATGCAATTGAGGCAGAAGTCAAAAAGCTGATTACGTGTGGCTTTGTTCGTGAAGAACAACACCCAGATTGGGTGGCCAATATTGTTCATGTTATGAAGAAGAACGGAAAAGTTCGAGTTTATATAGATTACCGAGATCTTAATACGGCTTGTCCAAAAGATGAATTTCCACTTCCAATTACTGATATCATGATAGACAATACATGTGGTTTTGAACGCATGTCTTTCATGGACGGATTCTCAGGATACAATCAAATCAAGATGCATCCAGAAGATGAGAATCACACCGCTTTTCGTACACCTCTTGGGGTCTACTGCTATACTGTTATACCGTTTGGTCTTAAAAATGCTGGTGCCACATATCAACGGGCTATGAGCAATATCTTTCAAGAACATCTACGGAAGATAGTTGAATGCTATGTAGATGACATCACTGTTAAAAGTCAATCAAAGGATGATCACATTCAGGACTTGAGAACAGTATTTGAATTGATGCGTCAACATCAATTAAAAATGAACCCTACTAAGTCTTTCTTAGGGGTCTCCAGTGGCAAGTTTCTAGGATTTGTCATTACCTCTCAAGGTATCCATGTTGATCCTGACAAGGTTAAAGCAATTCTTGAAATGCAACCTCCTCGTAATCTGAAAGAACTCCGTGGCTTTCAGGGCCGTATTGCTTACATCAGAAGATTTATATCTAATCTTTCTGGGAGATGTCAACCTTTCTTCCGTCTATTAAAGAAAGGAGTATCTTTCATCTGGGATGAAGCGTGTCAAAAAGCCTTCAATGATATTAAGCAATATCTTACAAACTTGCCTGTTCTGGTACCTCCGATGATAGGAAGACCATTTTTGCTATATGTTCGAGCCTTGGATCATTCACTTGGCACTCTTCTGGCACAGAAAAGTGATATGGGTCATGAACAAGCAATATATTATCTGAGCAGAATGATGGTCGGAGCTGAACATAGATATACTCTTGTAGAAAAGGAATGTCTAGCTTTGGTTTTTGCCGTCCAAAAGATAAGACATTATATCACCGGACAGACTATTCATGTCATCTCCAGAATAAATCCCATTCGGGTATTGATGAGGAAACCGAGCATTCTTAATTCCAGGTTAGCTACCTGGGCGATATTGCTCACTCCTTATGATATGATTTATGTACCTCAAAAATCAGTGAAGGGCCAAGCGTTAGCTGATTTCTTAGCTGCTCATCCTATACCTGAAACTTCGAAGTTATATGAAGACATTCCAGACGAAGTAGTGGATTGTAACATGACTTTGAAGAATGATATATGGCAATTATATTTTGAAGGAGCATCAAGAGTAGGACCTAAAGGCAATATTATCTCTGGGATAGGAATTGTCTTGGTTTCCCCTGACAAAATGGTCATATACCGTGCTTATTCTCTTAACGAGCCATGCTCTAACAATGTAGCAGAATATAATGCTCTATTGATTGGTCTCCAAGTAGCAAAACAATTGGATATTGAATTCCTAGAGGCTTATGGAGATTCTCAATTGATCGTTAATCAAGTTAAAGGAATTTATGAAGTCAGAAATCCTGATCTCATCCCCTATCATCAAGTGGTAGTCGAGTTGGTCCTTTCATTCAAAGGATTCTTTATTGAATTTGTACCACGTTCTCAGAATGTGGAGGCTGATGCTCTTGCCAGTTTAGCTGCAGACTTGGCTGTCCCAATCCGAAGGAAAAATACAATTACTTTGTTAGACCGAGACTTGTTCTGTGTGAAGAGTAATCTGCATATTGAACAAAGTTATACTACAGAGTCAAGTTCCCAACAGAAAGATTGGAGAACTCCATTCATTGATTACGCAGTTCATGGAATTTTGCCTGAAGATCCTAAAGAAGCTGCATCAATTAAGAGACGATCATTTCGATTCTATTATGATTCGTCTTTACATATGCTATATCGTCGTTCATATGACGGACTCTTGCCTCTCAGAAAGCGAAGCCAAACAAACACTGCGTGAGGCTCATGATGGTGTATGTGGTGCTCATCAACCGGGTCCAAAGTTGTAAGACCGTATTCGGAGAATGGTGTATTATTGGCCTTCTATGATAGCAGATGCTGTGGACTATGCCAGAAGATGTAAAGCATGTCAGATTCATGCTGATTTTATTCATCAACCGTCTGAATTTCTACATCCTACAGCAGCCTCTTGGCCCTTCGAAGCGTGGGGTATGGATGTTATTGGCCCTATTAACCCTCCTTCTGTCAAAGGACATCGGTTTATACTAGCTATAACCGATTACTTTTCGAAGTGGGCAGAAGCAGTCCCCCTTGCGGAAGTGAAAATTTCTAATGTGATCAGTTTTATCAAGCACCATGTCATTTATCGTTTCGGGATTCCTCGACGGATAATTCATGACAATTGTCCACAATTTGCCAGTCAAGCATTTTATCGATTCTGCGACAAGAATCGAATTCAGAATTTGGCTTCTACGGCTTATAATCCAGCTGCTAATGGTTTAGCTGAAGCCTTCAATAAGACGATCATCAAACTTCTCAAAAAGTTTGTCTCTTCTAATAAACGTGATTGGAATGAGAAACTTGGAGAATGTTTATGGGCTTATCGAACAACAATCTGGACTCCTACTGGTTTTACACCATTCTCATTAGTTTACGGATGCGAAGCTGTTCTCTCATTGGAAATTCAGATCCCTTCTCTACGAATAGCCATTGCTAATGAGCTAACTACAGAGAATAATGATCGCTTACGACTCCAAGAACTGGAAGGATTGGATGAGAAGTGTCTTCAAGCACAACAACACATTGAACTGTATCAAGCCCGCATATCTCGAACTTTTAATCGTAAAGTTAAGGAGAGGGTATTCAAAGTTGGCGAGCTTGTATTAACTGTTCGGAGACCGATGGTAATGACTCATAAAAGTAAAGGGAAATTCCAAGCAAAATGGGAAGGCCCTTATGTAATTGAGTCTGTGTTTTCCAATGGTGCCTATCGGTTGTCAAATCCCAATGGAGATCTACTCATGCTACCGATCAATGGCAAATTTCTTAAAAAATACTATGTATAAAAAGAGAAGACAGAACAAAAATAAAACTTCTTTTATTATTATTTTTGTTCAAAATAAAAGACTAAGGACGAGGGCCACTCCCTTCCTTATTGAATACATAGTCGGCCAAGGCATAGAAGGCGTCGTTTCCTGAACACATGAAAAATTTGCAGGCAGCCATCCTCGACGCTTCTTTTTCAGGAGTTTTCCCTGGTTCTACTAAAAAAGAAAGAATGTCTTCGGGTGGCTTAGGCGCAGAAGAGCTTCCACCTATTTCGATCGAGCCTGATGAGCTTAATGCAGGAGACTCAACAGGGAACGTCTCAATGATGCCCTCGACTTTCTGGGAAACTTCATTCTTTCGCTGGGCATCCTCGGAAGACATTTCCAACAGAGGAGGAGAAATAAGAATGAAGGGTTACAAGCAATTCTCACCTATTTATGGAGGAGGATTACTAACGACTTTTTCATTTCTGAAAAGGCTCGTCCATTCATGTTACCAGGTTCATCCATTTAATTATGGAATTTGAATCGTCCTTTCTGTTCCCAAGAAACATGCTGATTCATCCACCGCCTTGACATTTACGCTCACAACATCCGTCTTCTTAGTCCCCAGCCACCAAGATTTGGTTAAGCTGATTTCTTGTCTCTGGGAAAGAGATTTTATATATATCTTCTATTTTATCGATTGATTAGAAAGTGAGATTTGCTATTTATCATGTTCCCATGACATCTGAATAAATATTAAATCTACTTTCTTTTTCCTATCTATCACTTCTATTTCTGTCCTCTGTATAGATATTAATCTAATTTTCCTTTGAGTTCATATATGCTATTATGTCCATACTACCTCTGATAGTATCATATACTGTAAAACAGAAAATAAGATTTTATTTATCTATCATGTCCATATTACATCCAGATAGATATAAATCATTGATCATAGAAGAATCATCATTTCATTCCCATATCATCAAAAAGTCTATTACATTTCTTAGACTTTCTTACAAATTACAATGGAAATCTTTTACATTCTTGGATTTTCATTCTATACACCAACAATAACCTAATAGAGATCTATTTTTCTTTTTTTGATCTTCTTTGGCGGGTTCGTTGTTGGTGGCAGTTCCTGACTGTCTGAGCCCCAGTGGTAACCGGAACAGCAGGAATCAAACTCTGGTCTTATCTCTCAGACGAGAGGAAAACCCCAGAGTATGGCAGCCCGAAGGCGCGTTGCTGCCAATACAATTGGTGGATTAGGGGCGGCACCTCAAAGGAGATAGGAACGTATCCAGCATTGGGATACGATTCCTAGTTCTGCCGTGAAAGGAACTCTACTACCCGATTCCTCGGGGTAGAGTTGACTCCACCATCCAACTCTCCGTGTATAAAGGCTCTTCCTACCAACAGAGGAAGAACCTTCGATCTCACGAAGAGTTCTGAGTTGTCTGATTTGTGCATCAAAAGCGCATGAGCTCCCTGATGTTGATGTCAGAAGAACACTCCTCACAGCGTCAAAATCGCCAATGCCGGTTCTGGAAAAGCTGCTCAGCCAAACTTCTGCAAAAAACAACAAAGAAGAAGTGTTTTAAATCAGAAGTATTATCAGATGCGTATTAAACGCTAACTAAAAATAGATCAGCAAGGCTTTTACGCCGGTGATCCAGCAAGGCTTTTACGCCGATGATTCAACAAAGCTTTTACGCCGACGATTCAGCAAGGCTTTTACGCCGATGATTCAACAAAGCTTTTTATGCCGATGATTCAACAAGGCTTTTTTACGCCAGCAATCAGCAAGGCTTTTACGCCGGTGATCCAGCAAGGCTTTTACGCCGATGATTCAACAAAGCTTTTACGTCGATGATTCAGCAAGGCTTTTACGCCGATGATTCAACAAAGCTTTTTACGCCGATGATTCAACAAGTTTTTTTTTACGCCAGCAATCAGCAAGGCTTTTACGCCGACGATTCAACAAGGCTTTTACGCTGATGATTCAGCAAGGCTTTTACGCCAGTATCTCAGCGAGTTTTTTTACGCTCGTCAAGAATTTACATTCATAAAGTAGATGTATTCAACAAAAAATTCGAAAGACAAATACTTGCTTACTATCGGATTTACCATTTGAGTCGAATGGTTTGGCTCCAATGGTGGTTGAATCTGCGTCTAAAGACTGGGCGTACAAAAGAACGCTGTGGGAAAGCTCTGCCATTGTCATTTGTTGGAGAACAACATCACAGAAAATTATCTTCAGAGGAATGAGTACGAGAATATGTGAAATATTCTCGGCTATTTATAAAGGCTGAAGAACTATTGGGAAGAGTCTATTTCGGGGGAAGATCCTATTTAAAGGCTCTCATAACCACAAGACAGACGCCACGTGTCGGTTTGTTTCTCGAGAATGAACAACCAAAATAAAGTGTTGAACAGTTCTATCTACTAGATTAACATCAAGATTTTATTTATAAAGGGGTCTACTCCTACATATAAGAGAGTCGCAATACATGGAATTTCATTTTCCCTCTCCTTCATTAGACTGACGAAGAGAGGCACCTAACTCACGCATGTTGTGAATCCCGGAGCGACGCATCAGATTCAAAAATGCTTCTGCATCTCCTGAGCCCTCATATGCAGTCGGAGGACCACCATCAATACGGCTGAAGACTGCTGGAGTTAATACGAAGCACGCTACAAAATTGCGTGCTCGCTCAAAGTCAATCCTTGAGCCTGAAGCCTCTTCAGTGTTAGTCTCCTTCTTGGGCACCATGTTACTTTAGAGATGAACGACAAGAGTAAAGAATTTCTCCTCATTTATATTGTTAAATCAACTCTCCGTATTCCTCTTTGGAAACTGTTCATTATAAATGCAAAACTCGAGGAAGCGAAAGGGCATTTGAGAGTTTCGAAAAAAGAAATTCATTATGACAATTAAGTGTTGACCGACACTGTTGAAAATTACGCTGACTGTTGGACATCCCCGCTTTTATGCGGATGGCTGTTGCGTATCCCAAATTTTATGCTATCAGGTCAAATCTCAACTGTTACGCTTCTGTTCAAAGTATTTCAAATTTTAGAGATATTTGAAAACTTTGAAGGGGGTCTTGTAGGAGCGTAAAAAGTGCTTCAAAGAAAGAGTCATCTCATTCATAAGTGATCTGCTTTACGCCTAGAGGAATGGGTAATCTCTTTACGCCCAAGATTAGGCTAATCGTTTTATGCCTAAGCAAGCTGATCATTTTACGCTCGGGGCTATACCCATGGTTTTACGCCAAGAACAGAGCAGTCTACTTCACGCTGGACAAAGCTGTCAAATCTAGCATTTAATGCAAACTCTGACATGAAGATGTTAATGATGGCATTTACCACAGAATTCAATGGGATTTGTCTTATACAAAAAACCATTGTTGTCGTTTAATGGAGATCGAGCTACTTTACGCTCATTGAACGGTTTCTTTTACGTACGGAGTTTTACATGAGTTCTTACGCTCATAAAACAATGTGTGCGTAAAGTCTATTTGAGCCATTTTACGCTCAAGGTTATTCAATAACCACTTTACGCAGGAAACCTATGATAGAGCTATTTTTACGCTCATCTCACTGTTTTACGCTCAGAGGATGTTGGAGCTGTTTTTACGTCCTATTCTTTCTGGCCAGTATGGAACGTGGTTTGCTTACATGGCCTTCATGCCATATATTTCGAAGAATGTGTGTATATGCATCCTATTCTCGCTGAAATGATGGGACGCGTGTCAACGTATGCAAAGGATGACTCTGATCATGGGTGGCAGTTGTTAGCGTAAAGACAGATCTTGGTGTCTTTTTACGCACAGAAGCCCCAGTCTATAAATAGACTCATTTTTTTCAAAAAAACAGACAGAGAGAACATGAGAGAATACAGAGATCAGGACTTCGAGACTTTGATTCTCTAGAGCATTCTTCTTCAACTTTTCTTCTAGAACAGAGTGAAGCAAAGCAGGAAAGCATTCGGCCTCGCCATCAGTGCCCAAGTGCGTCGATACCTTTTTGGTGACTTAGTTCTTCTAAATTGTTCTACTTCAAGCAGTGATCTTTTTCATCATCATGTGGTCCAAGGAACAAAGTGATCATTTACGAATCAGACTTTCATAGCAATACTTTCCCAGAATCAAATTTGTACTTCTTGTACTTTTTCTCGTTTTATTTTAAAATCCAACACTTTTGTTTGGCAATTTTGTTAAGTGAAACACCAGCAGCATATCATCCTGAGTGAAAGTGATGTTTGGAATCAACTCTAATACGCTGTGACAATGACGACAAGAGACCGGTTCTGCTTCCGGCTTTTTGAGAAGAGTTAGGCAAGTTTCAGCCTGCATCAAGGCTTCACTTAGAGTTTCTCGAGTCTCTTTGGAAAGGCGCAAGAGCTCGAAGATTGATAGCCTAGCCGGTGTATTGGCTAGTTGAGCCAATATATCAAAGTTGTACGGCTTCTCAAGTCCTGTAGGAGATGATTTCTTCAGGGGCTTATCAAAGCGGACTTGTTGCTTGCCTTTGTCAGCAACCACCGGTTTGGGAGGAATAGGTACTACAACTGGTGAAGATGTAGAAGGGATCTCTTCAGTGGAAGCAGGTTGTGCTGGAGCAGGTTCAGAAGAAGAGGCAGGATCCTCTTGAGCTTCAGAATGATCTTTCAAATAGGCTTTCCCTGATCTGGTGCCTAGCAGAATTTTTCATCAACTATGGGGTCAAAAGACACCATGTTGCAAGTCTTTGTCTTGCCTTTAGAACGACCTTTCTTCTTGGAAGAAGAGGGCACTTCGAATTCCGGAGCAAAATCGGGATGAATCCACATAATTTTGCCGTTGTCAAGAGACAAGGGGACGAGACCTTCAATTGGTGGAAGAGGAAGATTCATAATCTCAAGAGTAGCTTTTGGAATATGAATGACACCGTATTGTACCATCTGTGGCGGAAAGTCACCAAACTGGACTGAAACCATATTTGCAGTCACGGTCTTCTCATCTTGCTGCAGAGTGACGACACCAGCATTAACAAGTTCTTGAATTTTGTCCTTGAGCACGTAGCATGCTCGGGTGGGGTGTCCAATGAACCTGTGGTAACACAATATTTAGGATGATCAGTCTTACCGACTTCATCAGGTTTCTTTGGGTCTGGAAGCTGAATCTTGTTGCTTTTGAGTAAGCAATCAAAGATGCTTGCAGTGTCATTCTCGTCGAAAGAATATTCTACTTTCGGACGAGGTTCCCTCGGTGGAGGTGCAGAAGGAGTAGAAGTGGATGTAGGCGGAGCCACATTGACAGCCAAAGATTCTTTATTCTTGTTCAGATTGATATTCAAAGTCTCTTTTGCTTTGCGATCGTTCTGGCGGTTGCCACCACCTGATGTCTGGTGCTCATCTCGATCGGGGTTAGACATTTGTACCCCCAATTGCTTGAATTTTTCAGCACTCACTTCTGCAGCTTTGGCATTGACAATAAATGAAGGCCAATCTTGGAACTGGGTAGATCCTGTCCACATGCTGATGATAGGCAAAAGATTTGCCTTACAAGTATCAATAGTGACAGCAGCTGGAGTCCCGGGAGGCATCTTCAAGGCTTCACGGCGGAACCGTTCGATGAAACTCTCAGCAGTTTCATTGTATTTCTGTTTGATTTTGTTGAGAGCCAACATATTCATGTCATTAAATCCTTCATAGAACCGTTCCAGGAAGATTTGCTTGAGACCTGAGAAGGAAGTGATACAACCATCGGGCAAACTTCTGTACCAGTCATATGCTACGCCGGCTAAACAACCGACGAACACTCTGGTAAGAAGAGCGTCATTTGGCTGGAGTTGAACGGTTATTACCTCAAAATGATTGATGAACTGACTAGTAGAAGTACTGCCATCAAACAAAGAGATCGTTGGGATCTTGTACTTCGGTGGGAAAGGGACTTCTTTCCATTCAACAGGATAGGGTTGTTTGATCCCCAATCTTTACAAGTTGTCTTTCTCTTTGAAAGCTTCAAACTGGGTTCGCAAGAGTTTGACAGCTTCATTGGCGTCTTCAAACGAAGAAGGAGCAGGTTGAGTTAGAGTGGTAGGAGGAGGAACAGCATTATAAGTACTACCCCCAGCTCCTGGCTGACTAGGTGTAGTTTGAACTTGTACTTGTACAGGAGGCATTTGAGGAGAAACTACCTCCAGCCCAGTATTGGCAGGTACTAAAGATGCTATGATCTCTGGACTCGCAGCAGGTACAGTTGGTGGTAGTGGCATGTTGTGCTACTATGATAGAATGCATACTAGCAACCATTTCAGCCATGGTTTTTAGCTTGTCTTCTAGTGCAGCGATTCGCTGTTCCTGATTTGTAGACGTTGAAGCATCTGGATCTTCATTGACAATATAAGCTGTCACTTCTCTTGGTACAGTGAAAGACACTGTTTGTTCAGAGCTTTTGCTATATGCATCATAGTTGGAAAAAGAATCGTCTCCTGACTGAGAAGTAGGAAAATAACCTGAAGGGTTCTGAGGAAGATTCCTTTGACCTATTGTATCTCGGCTTCGAGAACGGGTATGTCGAAACACTCCTTCAGAAGATTCTTGGAGTAATTCTAAATACCGTTGGCTTGGTTTACGAGGTTTGCCTTGCTTAGAGCACCTTCTACCCCCAGTGTCTCGGGAAGTCATATTGATAGAAGCATACAAGACCTCATCTTCTTCTGACATAGCTTCAGATTTAGCAAAAGTCAGACGATCGAAGATAGATCATTTTGTTGTTTAACAACAACATTGGATGATGACTTTGTGGTTGCAATGATGATCAGATGGTTGAACTGAAGGTGTTGAAACACTGTCTCGTTTTTGTCTGAGATGTTCTCGGAGATCGGGAACAACAGCAGGATGAGAAAAACTCTAAGGGATCTGTTCTTTGATAATGTTCGGAACATGATTCTGATTCTTCAAATGTTTAGTCCCTTGAGTGTACAGGGAAGTGCTAACTTCATTGGCATAAGTGTCGGGATTTTTAACCCTGGAGATTTGTTTTTGATGATGTTTGGTCTTCGGCATTAGCTGTTCGCGTTTCATCGAAGTGGGTCTGTTGAGATAAGTCCTTAGATCTACAAACTCACCCCCAGGGGTTTCTGTTTGAGACACCAGCAGTTTTCCCTGCCTGGAATAGGAAATCTTGAGAGTTGGGAGGTCCTGGAATTCTGTTACCGGGGTAGGCAGAATACCTCTTTGGTCAGTACAAGTTCTCTTGTCATAAAGGAAAGAAGAATCCTTGTTTAAAAGAGTTATAATACTGATTGGTGCCGAGGCACATTCAGATTGATCTTCTTCGGTAAAAACTGAAGAAGATTGAGAAAAGACCAAAGGGCCTTTTCCTTTGCTTTGTGAAGAAGGGTTAGCTAAAGAGCATTTTCCCTCTATTATCTTCCAAGTCATGAGATAAGGAAGTTTGAGAAAAGACCAACGGGCCTTTTCTTTTGTTTTGAAGAGGAAGAGGAATAGCCAAAGGACTACCCCCAGTAAATTGCACAGGAGCAACAGTGTGTTTGGGAAGAGGAGCAGAGCCTTTTCCCTTGTTATAAGAAGAAGAGAGTTTAGCCAAAAGGCTGTCACTCTTGGATTATGCAGGAGCAGTTTGTGCATGAATGGATGGCGTACTGGTTTTGGTCACAGAAACTGTGGTTTATGCATCAGGAGTTCTTGCTACAGAGTGCTTAGGGTGGATTCTGGATACTGGAGCATTGGACTGCGCAGACAGATTGGCAGCCAATTGTGCCAGGGGCATAGGAGTCTTGTACTTGGCTAAGGCAGCATATGAAGTCTTCTGTGTACTGGCAATAGCAGATTGCGCAGCAGTAGCAGAGTCAGATTGTACAGCAGGCTTGATGACAGAAGCTTTGGACTGGGCAACAGTCTTGCTAACAGACTACACAGAAGTCTTGCTGGCAGCATCAATAGACTGCGCAGCAGTCTTTGGGACCCACACTGGGCGCACTTTGCTTGTGGTAGAAGTGGTTGTAGTGCGAGGAGTGGTCTTGGAGTTGATCATAGCCTCGTAGGCTGTCTGGTTGATCTTCACAACCAGTGTCTTCTGCGTCTTTCCGATAGACGCTACATCACATTGAGTTGTCACTTCCTCGTCGGAGGAGAAAGTCGTCCCCAGCAGAGTCGCCATTTTGTTTGCAAAAACAAAAGTGTAGAACTTTATTGATACAAACTTTGTAAAGGATTATAATTTAAATTCTGGGAAAGTACAACTGTAGGAATCCAATCTAGAAGACGATTGCTTTATCCCTTGGACGATGTGAACTTTGAAGACGATAGCCTCTGAAGTTGAAGACAACTCTGGAATTGAAGGCAAAAAGCCTCGGAAATTGAATACAAAAGCCTCGAAAGAATGCAGCAGCACTTGGGCAAGAACTCCTGGACTCTTTGATCTCTCTATGATCTGTTCTCTGATTTCTCTCTGATCCCCTTGAATGGAGACTTGAAACTCTATTTATAGAGTTCTAAAAAATAACTACCTTTTAGTTATTCTGGACTGCGCATGATAGATTGTGCAGTAATTGGATTGTGCAACAGTGGACTGCGCAGGCAGTTGCTGGATCATGGGCCAACTGTCTTGGACACATGGCATCATTTGATTAAAATATGCATGATCGTGTATAGACGGTTGCCACGTAATGAACAAAGGATGGCATGAATGCCATGTGTATTTTTTCGTTTGTGTTGATAGAACGCACACACTGAATTGCGCTGGCTTTGGATTGCGCAGACTTGGACTGCGCAGGAATGGATTGTTCCAACATAGATTGCGCCAACATGGATTGCGCTGCCAGCTGTCCTCGAGCGCCGTGCTGCACGATTAAACGAACGGTCGCCTCGTTCTCCGTGCTGTCAGCTGTCAGAAGATTTGATTTGTGTCAGGTAATGATGGTGATTTGCCACGTCAGTATGCGCGCTTGGGAGTGTGCGCAGTCTAGCGTGCGCAATCTGAAGGATACGCAATCTGATGTCTGTGCAGTTCATATGAAAGTTGTATTTCTTGATTTTTTGACTTTGTTGATGTGTGCAACTTGATTTTTTAAGGACCTACATACCTTTGCCCTGATTGAGACCTAACATGGTTTTTCAAATCATATCCCATATTCTGAATAATCTTAAAAGATTGTTGACTATATTTGTCAATTTTAATTTTTCCTTTATCTTTCTCTTCGAGATTATCTGTATGAATAACAGAAATATTTTTAGCCAAACCAAACATAATTTGACGCTTATTTTTCTTAGTAGACAGGATCACAAAATAAGATTCTTCGTGACGTCTATAAGTTACACAATCTTGTGATAATGAGGCAACATGTAGTAAATAAGGAGAAGATGTTAGGAACCTCTGATCATAGGGTCCAACATCTATATGAGGAGAAAAAGAATTCTCTTTATGATTAGTATATAAGGTTTTCTCTGTATTTATGTCAGTTTTATGTTGATGACTTTGATTATCAACAGATAAAGTCATTCTTTCAATATATTTGACAGCCATATACTCCAAAAGGAAATCTTTGTTAAAATGAGAAAATATAGATTGATCAATATTTACATCATTGACAGACTGATTGCTACGCTTTGGATTAATCATTAACGGACCGTCATCCGTCTGCGGCGTAGACTTGCCCAGGTTGATAACTAGTGGTTCTGGATCAGTTGTACGAGAAGTACGTCCTTTAACCTTGATCATGAGAGGCTGATCACTAGTGTTGGCTTGAACTCGACGTTTGATCGGAATTCTCACAGATTCATCAGACATAGCTTGAGTTCTTCCTTTGACTTTAATCACCAAAGGTTCACCATTGACAGGTTGGGGTTGAATCCGACCTTTAACCTTAATCTTCAAAGGTTGATCTTTTGAAGGCGATTGGTCTTCTGAAATCGATTGGTCTTCTGAAGGTGATCGATCTTCAGCCATATCGGATATTTCCTTCACATGCTCCTGTTTATAGATTATTGAATCAGAGAAATAGGCTTCAACACCTTTAAAAGGATTGAGATCTGCAAATTCAGTCTTCACAACCCCCTGAGAATCTACATACTTGAAGCATTGGTGGAGAGTTGAAGGAACAATGTTATGTTCATGTATCCATGGTCTTTCGAATAGGATATTATAAGATACGTCTGAATTGATAACATAGAAAGTTGTCATGGTTCGAAGATCACCTATTTGAATCTTCAGACGAATTTTCCCCAATGGTTTACTTCTTCCAGAATTGAAATCAACAATTGTCGTACTAGTGTAAGTCAACTCACTAGTAGGAATCCTCAATGGTCGTAGCATACTCTGAAGAATAATGCTGATAGAAGACCCAGGATCGATGTAAATCCTGTCAATTTTAGTAGAGTCAATATACCCTGTATAACATAAAGGCATGTCATGTCGATTATGCTTCAACAGCATATCCTCTTGTATGAAAATAATGTTAGGACTTGATTCCATCACACTGTGACATTGGGGACACGACACTGGTGTACTTGTCAGGACTTTTGAGTTGGGCTAAGCATGAATCTGCTTGTAGCAAAGCTTCACTCAAAGTTTCTCGACTTTCTTTAGAGAGACGAAGTAACTCAAAGATAGAAAGCCTAGCCGGAGTATTGGCTAACTGGGCTAGTATAGTCAAATTTATAGGGTTTCATCAACCCTTGATTTGAACCAGACTTCAGCGGGACGTCAAAACGTACTGCCTTCTGTTTCTCTTTTTCAACCACCGATGGTTTAGAAGGTCTGACCTCAGCAGGAATAGAAGATGACTGAGTTGGTAGTGTTTTAGCGGCATCATCTGCTTTTTTGGAAGTTCTCTTCGTAATCTTTGTGGTAGTCTTTTCCAGACCTTGTACCAGCAAAAGTCTCTTCTTCAGACTCAGGGGAATGAAGTACCATGTTACAGGATTTAGTCCTTTTTCCCTTAGTCTTTGTTTTATATGGATTTTTGCGAGGGACCTCAAATCCCAATCCGACAAAGGATTTCTGGCCTTGAATTTGTAAAGGAACTCGCATACCTTTACCATTGTTCAAGCCTTCCACTTTTTGAAAGTCATAGCCCATCTTTTTCATGAGATGGACCGATTGTTGACTGTACATGTGTAACGCCCCAGTCCCAAAATACTTAGGACTAAGTACGTATCCATGCCAGCTGCATACATATGAAGTACACTCCAATATATGAAACCTTGTATGTATACATAAGCTGTAAAATACAGTAGAACCATAATAACTAAATCTCATCCACTAGATAAATAAATGATATAAAAATAACTTTGAATTTGTCATGTATACAATCGTTGGACGGAGACAAAGTCCACTACCAGCTATCTCAAATAAAATGTATAAGAAGTGATCGATAAAATAACGAGATGGACCAAGCGCAATCGTCTTCGAAAGAATGGAGAAGATCACGGCCTTGGCTTGAACACCTGTAAAATCACAGAAGCACACACCTGGAGAGATAACCAGGTCCTCAGAGGGACGTAACAAGATACATAAAGAACATGCCACATAACTGAATATATATACCATGTCATAAATCACAAGTAAAGTAAATAGTCCCACTCGTAACAAGATCCAATACCTCATCATCGAAACAGTGGACTACCCCTACAACCAAACAAGGACAAGGGGTAGTACACTATACCGCGATGCGATATTGTCCCAAGCTACTAATGGAACGGGGTGATATGACATTGACGAGGGTTACCTAACCATCTAATGTGTTTATGCAATAAGAACAAACCTTCAACGCATGGGCACTCTGGCTCAGTAGCAGTAATCTCAGGTATGGTCCCATCAGGATACCAGGGACCTCAAAGCATAACATTCATCGAATGTCAGAGGCCAGCAGTAAATCAGTATCAGGATCCAGGACCGTATCTCCAATGGAGATAACCGGCAATAGGGAAGTGCATATGTGGCCCATACGTTAAGAAACTGTTCTTCCCATCCAAATGCCTAACAGAGTCACATCTATGTCTCGTATACCTCTACTAACTGCTAAGTCTTCTAACATGCCTCTATTAGCAGTTAGCCCTAACGTATGCATATGGGGGATCAGCCCACACGCAAGTACCTCTACATGCTACTCATCTCACACATCTTCGTGGTACAACTGTGTCAAGGGGTATGCAATACACTACAGACGGTGGTCTCTTAACTCTAAGTCCACATGCAATCAAAGGATAATAACAAAGTATATCTAATATCACTGAGCAGACAGTAAATTAAGAACTAGGAAATAAATGAACAGTGATATGTAATAAAATGTAACTGAATATAAACAGTATAATGGCAAGGTATCTTGTCTGAGGTTATGTGCAAAAGAGAATAATCCAGTAGCTCGAACAAACAAATAAACGAAGCAAGAAAAGCCAAATCCTGCAGATGACTCCGGATGCTGCAACAAACATTATGAACGAGTTTGGAATATAAGATATACCTAGGAAACGCCTGTCCAAAAGTTAAATTCTGGAACAGGGGCAAAATCGTAATTTTGGGTCAAAACGATATCCGTCGTTGGACCTGCTTTGCACCGAAATGTGCGCCAGAACCTACGGTCTCTAAAGTCGTCAAACTATATGTCTACAAATTTATTTTGATGAGACGAACCCAACGGTATGTCCAATTTTGGATTCCGGTGGGTCGTGCACAAAATCGTCCGTTGAGTGGGATTATAGGCCCGCCAAAATAGCGTCCCGATCAACGGTCTCATAATCGGACCAAACTTGCCTCACAGGAACAAAAAAATATTTTGAGTCCAATAGCGCAAGTTTCGTCGCGATTTGATGAGTGTGCACAAAGTAATTGGGAAATTCCGAAAAGCCCGATACGAGAAAATTTGACGGATACGGGTCAAATTCGTCGCGTACACGCAACCAATTTGAATTCCGTCAAAGCCCGCATGTCCGTAAAGTTGATACGGACCTTTCGATACTCTCGGTTTGCAACAGGGTCGCCCGGTTTGTCGGGACGTACCTCGTACGGGGTTTTAACGTTTATAAAAGCTAATTTTTTGAGATTTTTAATTTAATTAAAACTGAAATTTACTGCAGAATAAATCTATTTGAAGGGGATAATAGAGGGTCATGTGGGCTTTCTATACGAATTTACAGATCCAAAATCAGAGTTAAAATGAGAGAGATATTGATCGAAAAAGTGGGATACCGTAAAGTAAAAATCTGTTGTTGCCGTTGTCGTTTTTGCGGGTGAGGATGCTGCCGCGGCGCACGAGAACGGCCTAGCTCGCCGGGGAGAGGAGGAAGAAGGACATGGAGATGGATTAGGGTTTGGGTGGAGTTGTGGTGGTGGCGGCGTTTGTTGTTGTTGTTGATGTGGTTCTTTAGGTTTTACTAAAAAAGGATTGTGCTCGGCCACCTCTTATTAGTTGTTGCTGGTGTTGCTAAGCCTATGGGCGGCCACCACTCATGGTTGCTAAATATATGCTGCTGCCCCCTTATTTGGGTGGTCGGTTCCCACATTGGTGGGGCCGACCACCACAAGTTTTTTTGTTCTCCACAACTTATATATATATATATATTATATATATATATATATATATATATATATATATATATATATATATATATATATATATATATATATGCATGGCATATGCTTGCTGCTGTAGTTGGCGTTGGTGGTGGGGGTCGGCCCCCACCACTTTCTTTTCTTCTTTTTTTTTTTTTTTACTAATCTTGTTTTATATCTTTTCAAATCCTTTTTAATATATGTATCTATATATGGACATATGTATATATATCTACCACCACAATAAAATATCTAAAATAAAACTTAATGTTATCTATCCAAAATATTTAATGTATTTTAACCCATCTATATATATACATATACAAATTTACTTTACAATAAATTTAATAATAATAACCTATAAGTAAGGTGAATATATATTTTATTAAAAATAACTTTAAATGAAAATAATAAATTTGCTCAAGGGTGGTTTGGATGAACCCATCCCACACTTCCAAATTCGGGTCCAGAACAATTCGTACAGTGTTGCAAAATATTATTTAATAACAAAATACCAATAATAGTACAAATATTTAAATAATTAAAAATTGTACATAAAATTCTAAAATAATTTAGAAAATATTTCTACGTACATAAATTATGTCTACATGGCCACTTTGGTCTCCTACGTGCCTACATGGTCTTGGGTTTGGTCCGGGCCCAGTTCGGGCTGAATTGGTCAAACTGGGTCACTTAAAAAGTCAAAGATTTAATTTATAAATAATTAGTTTATCGGTGGAGGTTAAGTCGCAACTGGCCTGTTTTTCTAGTTCGGTCTTCACCATGGCTAGGCTTCCCCAAACAAGGCTAGTACACTAAAAGCCACACTGCTACATCTTTCGTGCCAAAATTCATGGTAGTCTTGTGTTCCAAAAAAAAATCAACAATGGCTAAGGTCATTTTTAATAAAACCATAAATTACAAAAATTCATTTTTTTAGTCTAATAAAATAATAGAAAATATAATAATAAAAAAATATAGGGGTTTTACATCCTACCCTACTTACAAGAATTTCGTCCTCGAAATTTAGGAATATTAGGGTAGATAGGATTGAGGGATAGGAAGAGTTCGTCAATACCAAAACGCAATTAAATTTTAGAGGAGGCGATAAAACGGCATTCAACACCACCGTGCAGTCGAAAATTTTGGAGTCGATATATACAAAAATATATCATGGTTATGGAATTGAATAAGGATCGCTAGTGAAGGTAACAAAATTTTGAATATACAATTTTAGAGAACAATAAGGAATTGAGTCGGTCAAAGAGAATAAATTAGACATTTAGAAGATGTGATTCCTTAAGGGAGAATTAGATACTAATCGTCTTGGTCGAGGGTTTGATTAAGTGATGATTAGAATCATTCTCGAGTGCTCAAGAATAATTGGAAGGACACGATAATAATTCTAGGGTTGAGAAATAATGAGTAGTTAAAGGCGAGGATATAGCCACATGAGTCGGTCGGTGGCTTTCTACATTTGTGTATAATTAACCGATTGGGCAACCAAAGATGATACCTTGAGTCTATCTTAGCAAGTACAGTACCTTGTCCTTTCCAAAATAAGTAAAAGACAAGAACAACAAAGGTTTCAAAGACGGTGTTATATATTGAGTACGAATTGCGGGGTTCATAGGCGATGAATATAATTCAAAAAAAAAAGAATTGCCAAGGCTGTCGCGGATGAGACTCTAAGACAAGTTTACTATGTCTCCATCCACGTAGAATAATATGTGATAAGCGAACCAAAGTGCAATAGGTTGATCAGACCATCATGCACCGGTTCTGATTAGACAATATGTTAGTGGGTGCACCCAATAAAATATGTCATGATCAAGCTCGAAAAGAATAAGCTTGCAAAAACTAAAGCTAATTTAGCAGCATGAGATTGTCAAAATATGAGTAAGGGAGGTAATGATGAAGGAAATAAAATAGTCCAGGACCTTTTAAAATCTAAGTTCCGCCCAAAGTTTGGGCCTATACAGTTGTCTTGGTTGACTAGCTAAGTTAGGGTCTCTTGAACTTATAGTCTAAGCAAACTTATCAACATGGGTCACAAGGACAAAGGCTTTGTTGGGTGGTGAGGTATTCTACTCAACTTACAAGAGTTAAGCTAGTAGTGTGATGGGACAATGAGTTAAGAATCAAGATAAAGCACAAATCTAAGCATTTAAGGAATTAAGTAGAACAAAATCACATATCGGGTCGAAAGAATTGAGTCGAGGTTGAATCCCTATCTGTGGTCGAAAAATATATGGTATCATGGTAAAGATTATAGTTTGGCCATTTTGACCATAAGGTCATATCAAGAAATAGAGTACAAGGAGATGGGTATTAGTGGGACATGATATGTCTACTTGAAGGTGGGCTTGTCTAGGCCTTACATATGAAATTTATTGGAAGGAAAAGTCTAGTGTTGTGCTCCAAATATCCAAGTCACAGTAAGGAACGTCAGAAGATCAAAAATAGAAAGTGGGAGTTCACGAGGTGATAATTAATGTACAAAAATAAAGAAGATCAAGTTAAAGCATGAAATAAAATTAATTAGAGAATCCAATAAAATCATTTAGGGACATAGTTCTAGAGAGAAGATAGTCCATTAGATGAATACAGTTAAGGAACCATTAACTAATTATTCCAATTGCAAATGGGTTAGAAGGTCGCAATTAAAAGATCTAGAATTGAAGGAAGGTCGAGTAAGTCGAGGTGGTAATACAGTCACATAGCTGGGTAGATGACTAACAACACTTGTGTATATACTACTATCATGGTCATGAGTGACATAGCAATTAGTGTGGAATACTTAGTAGGGTTATCTTGGGGCCTACCATTAAAATTTTAGCTCAAGTATCCTCCAAAAGTTTCAAAAATAAACCACCAAAAACTTGTATTCACTCCAAGTCGTTCAAATTTATCATGACCAAAATTTAAATCACTTTCATAAATCGCAAAGCAAACTTATCACGTTACTACTAAACTTTTCCAAAATTTAACGTTTAAATTCAACTATTTAACTCAAGAGTTCATAATTTATGAATCTATAAAAATTTCACAATCATTCAAAAATTTAACACTCTAAAATTTTCAAATAACTCATAATAAAACTCTTAGCATATTAAAAGCAATCTCAAAAATTAAGCTCTATGCTCTCATCAATTTTAACTTCTACTCATGCTAAGTTATTCCAACAAAATCATAACTTTTAAATGGTAACTTACTTTAATCAATCAAAATAACCTTTTATCACATCAATTCAAAATTCTCCTAAAAATTTTAATATTAGCAATCCCTCATTAAACTAAATTTTCAATTAATCTTTATCAGTCAAAATCTTTTTTTTTACAAATAAATCTAAATAGATTTGTAAATTCCTCAATCATAAGACACCATTTAAAATAAAAATTTCTCAAAATCGTTTTCATAACTTTCAAATATTTAAACCAAAATTCACCGTCATTACTTCCACTTAAAATTCAAAATTTACTAATCACGAAAATCGCAAGTTGTACAACTCAAATTTAAATAATTCCTATGGCCATTTTTAAAAGCTAAGATCATTTTCAAACCAAGTTTACAACTGTTCATGGGTGTATAACTATAATACAATAAATCATAAACATCAAAACTCAAAAATTAAATAAATTTTATATTTGTTCAAAGATGTATATCTATCACCCAAAACTCATAAATATCACAACTCGAAAAGCAAATCGATTTTTACACTTGTGCAAAGATGTATAACTATAACCCAATAAATCATAAATATCAAATCTCAAAAAGCCAATCAATGGTATAAAGATTCTAGCTATTTTTTTTTTCTTTCTCTCCTTCCTGCAGTATCAATCCTATGGTGTTTACTAATTAGAAATCTCAAGATTAAAACCTTCCTTGGTAGTATCCTACTTTATAAATTACTAATCATTAAATCACACTTTTTAAAAAAAAACTTTTAACTCAATTAGAGTCTTAAATGTATTCCAATTGCCAATATAACCATTCTAGCCATGTGTTTGACCTATGAGCATATACTAGTGTAGTCATCTTCCTAGTTGACACTAAGCACGAAAATAAGAATCGACGGTAGAAAGGAATCAAGCAAGATGCAGTTCAAGGAGGTCGAACAAGAGTTCGAAATTTGAAGCCAAAGGAAGAGGCCAAGCTGTATGGATGAGATTCCTAGATTCTAATCCTATGTTGCAGGCTCACATCGGTACAATTACGTAACCGAAGTGACAACTTGACCTGCATGGGCCACCACAAAAATATGTAACGCCCCAGTCCCAAAATACTTAGGACTAAGTACGTATCCATGCCAGCTGCATACATACGAAGTACACTCCAATATATGGAAACCTTGTATGTATACATAAGCTGTAAAATACAGTAGAACCATAATAACTAAATCTCATCCACTAGATAAATAAATGATATAAAAATAACTTTGAATTTGTCATGTATACAATCGTTGGGCGGAGACAAAGTCCACTACCAACTATCTCAAATAAAATGTTTAAGAAGTGATCGATAAAATAACGAGACGGACCAAGCGCAATCGTCTTCGAAAGAATGGAGAAGATCACAGCCTTGGCTTGAACACCTGTAAAATTACAGAAGCACACACCTGGAGAGATAACCAGGTCCTCAGAGGGACGTAACAAGATACATAAAGAACATGCCACATAACTGAATATATATACCATGTCATAAATCACAAGTAAAGTAAATAGTCCCACTCGTAACAAGATCCAATACCTCATCATCGAAACCGTGGACTATCCCTACAACCAAACAAGGACAAGGGGTAGTATACTATACCGTGATGCGATATTGTCCCAAGCTACTAATGGAATGGGGTGATATGACATTGACGAGGGTTACCTAACCATCTAATGTGTTCATGCAATAAGAATAAACCTTCAACGCATGGGCACTCTGGCTCAGTAGCAGTAATCTCAGGTATGGTCCCATCAGGATACCAGGGACCTCAAAGCATAACATTCATCGAATGTCAGAGGCCAGCAGTAAATCAGTATCAGGATCCAAGATCGTATCTTACGCGGAGATAACCGGCAATAGGGAAGTGCATACGTGGCCCATACGTTAAGAAACTGTTCTTTCCACCCAAATGCCTAACAGAGTCACATCCATGTCTCGTATACCTCTACTAACTGCTAAGTCTTCTAACATGCCTCTATTAGCAGTTAGCCCTAACGCATGTACATGGGGGATCAGCCCACACGCAAGTACCTCTACATGCTACTCATCTCACTACATCCTCATGGTACAACTGTGTCAAGGGGTATGCAATACACTACAGACGGTGGTCTCTTAACTCTAAGTCCACATGCAATCAAAGGATAATAACAAAGTATATCTAATATCACTGAGCAGACAGTAAATTAAGAACTGGAAATAAATGAACAGTGATATGTAACTAAAATACAACTGAATATAAACAGTATAATGGCAAGGTATCTTGTCTGAGGTTATGTGCAAAAGAGAATAATCCAGTAGCTCAAACAAACAAATAAATGAAGCAAGAAAAGCCAAATCCCGCAGATGACTCCGGATGCTGCAACAAACATCACGAACGAGTTTAGAATATAAGATACCTAGGAAACTGCCTGTCCAAAAGTTAAATTCTAGAATAGGAGCAAAATCGTAATTTCGGGTCAAAACTATGTCCGTCGTAGGATCCCGCTTTGTACCGAAATGTGCGCCAGAATCTACGGTCTCTAAAGTCGTCAAACTACATGTCTACAGATTTATTTTGATGAGATGAACCCAACGGTATGTCCAATTTTGGATTCCGGTGGGCCGTGCACAAAATCGTCCGTTGAGTGGGATATTATGGGCCCGCCAAAATAGCGTCCCGATCAACGGTCTCATAATCGGACCAAACTTGGCTCACAGGACCAAAACAATATTTCGATTCCAATGGCGCAAGTTTCATCGCGATTTGATGAGTGTGCACAAAGTAATTGGGAAATTCCGAAAAGCCCGATACAAGAAAATTTGACGGATACAGGTCAAATTCTTCGTGCACACGTAACCAATTTGAATTCCGTCAAAGCCCTGCACGTCCGCAAAGTTGATATGGACCTTTCGGTACTCTCGGTTTGCAACGGGGTCGCCCGGTTTGTCGGGACGTACCTCGTACGGGGTTTTAAGGTTTATAAAAGCTGATTTTTCGAGATTTTTAATTTAATTAAAACTGAAATTTACTACAGAATAAATAAATCTATTTGAAGGAGATAATAGAGGGTCATGTGGGCTTTCTACACAAATTTTACGGATCTAAAATCAGAGTTAAAATGAGAGAGATATTGATCGGGAAAGTGGGATACCGTAAAGTAAAAATCTGTTGTTGTCGTTGTCGTTTTCGCGGGTGAGGATGCTGGGCGCACGAGAACGGCCTGGCTCACCGGGGAGAGTGTAACTCCCCAGTCCCAAAATACGTAGGACTAGGAACGTAGACATGCCAGCTGTATTCATACGAAGTATACTCCAATATATGGAAGCCTTGTATAAATACATAAGCTGTAAAATACAGTAAAACCATAACTAATCCCATCCACACAAAATAATTGAATAGAAGATGTCATATAATGAAAATAAATTGTCTTGATACTATATGTTGGGCGGAGACAAATCTACTACAAACAAGTAAAGGAAAAATACATAAGAAAAGATATGAATTTGGCGAGCGAAGCGAAGACGATCCAAATGCAATCATCCTCGAAGGAACAGCGATGAACACAGCTAAAGCTAAAGCACCTGCGAAAGACAATAGCACACACCAGGAGAGATAACCAGGTCCTCAGAGGGACGTAACAAGACACATAATATTATGCCATATAAACTGAATAAATATTGCTCAAATAAATAAGTAAATCGAATTATAACATGTTCCAATACGCACCTACTGAACGAGCGTACCATCCCCCCAACCAAACAAGGACAGGAGATGGTAAACTAATTCACGGTAACGTATCTTCCCATGCTTTGAATCCAATATGGTAACCGGACCCCAACAAGGTTCAATACCTTCTCATCGAAGTAGTAAGTCACACCTACAACCAAATAAGGACAAGATAGTGATAAACTAATCTGCGACAAGTTATTGTTCCAAGCCACGGTCAGATACAAGTACCCAAACCAAAAGTACTCGCACCTAACGGATAAGGTAGCCTACCGTTCTAAGTGATATGTAGTTAAGAACAATCCTTCCTGCACATGGGCCCTGGCTGAATAGGATCGACGTAGTCCCCCTTGGGCACCAGAGGCCCCTTCAGTAAGAGCATGACGTTCCGCAGAATCGTCAGTGGCCGTCAGTAATCTTGGATCATCAACCCCGTATCTCCAGCGGAGAGTCCGGATCACAAGGGAAGTGCATCGAAGCCCATACGCTAAGGAATTGTCCTCCCCGCCCAATGCCTACTGTGTTGCATCCACAACACAAACTACTATAACCGTTAAGTCAAACTAGCATGCAATCTCTATTAGCGGTTATTCTATCGCACGGCTTGTACATACTGGTGGCCAGCCAATCACGCACTTTCGTGTTCTATATGCGACACATAACCTCGTGTTACAATATATCAAGGCCAATGAATGCAACACACAAGGTGGTCCCTTAAATCTAGGTTTAATATGAGAAAAATAATACATAGCAGGAAAAATAAATGAACAGTAAGTTCTAACAGTTATGCCATGTATTACAGTTTATTTTGCATAAAGAAAATAATGAACATGCATGAAATATGAGCTAAAATAATTAAACAGCAAATGGCAAGGTGTCTTGCCTGGTAGTACGCCTGGTGTGCTGCGATAATCACGGTAGCACGAACTGCGACTTCGGTGCAACAACTATACATGGAGACCTCTGTTGATGGCATGGACAGTTCCATTGGATTCAGAAGGGTCAAATTGGTTAGGATGGACATAAGGTAGACTTGAATTGGCGAGGAAATATGAATAATGGGATTGGTTATGGGTAGGATGAGATTCAAAAGAAAATAATAATAAGATTTAGAAAACTATTTATAATATTTGAAAACGATATATTTATTAGTTAATATTAGTTTTTAGATAAATACTTAAAAAGTATAAAAATCATTTTTTTATAGCAAAACTATAATTTGCTAGTATTAAATATTACAACCATATTTAATAACATAAAAATAATATAATTATATATTTTAGACTTTGAAATTCGGCCTTGAAAATAAATATAGGGCAAGGACTAGTACAATATTTCATTACCAAATAGTCTGAAACTATAGTTATTTAATAAGAATAATGATAGTAATAATGGTATAATGGTTAAATATAACAGTTATTGATATAGATAAAATATTGTATTTAGTACTATGGCAGATATCATACTATATATACATATTGATATTTTAGTGAAATAACATAACATTGCATGATCCCTTTCCATACCAAAATACCAGGGAGTCCAATCTTGTACTGAGAACCAAGAAAAGACAACAAGAAGAACACTCTGTGCCAACAAAATAAATCAAAGAAATAATAAAAAAACAAAACAAAAAAAACAAAGAAAAACATAATAAGAATAATAAGAATAATATAAATAATAATAAAAATACGAATACCAAAATATCTGATGCTCCCTCCTCGTTTCAACAGAGCGAGAGAGAGGAGTATAGAGAGAGAAAAAGAAAAATGGGAAAGGGAGATCGAGAGGGGAGCGAGAGGAAGAGAGGTCGGGAAGGTTCCGCCGGCGTGCGGCGTTCGTCGCTCGGGATGTGACCGTGGCGGCCTGGGCGCAGAGATCGGAGCGGGTCCGGCTGGTCGGAGAATAGCGGCGAAGGCGCCGGGGAGGATCGGTTGTCGGGAGACGGAGGCGCGGTCGGGTCGCACGGGGAGAAGGGCGGAGGCTGGTCGAGCACGGCTAGAAGTCGCCGGCTGATTTGGGGCTCACGACGAAGAAGTCGGGCGGCGAGCTTGGGTTGTCGGTGAGGCGGATCTGGAGAGAGGGCGGTAGGCAGAGACGGTCGGATCAATCGGACGGCGGGGCTCACCACCGGGCTCGCGGCGAGGTGGAGAGCCGGAGGGGTTTCCAGCAACGGAGGGGAAGGGTTGGACGGTCGAGCGATCAACGGTGGCTAGGGCGACGGTCACGGGAACGAAAGAGGAGGAGGAAGAAGCGGCCAGGGACGCGTGTGGCGGCTAGGTCACGACGGAGCTACGGTGGTCGGCGTCGACGGGGTAAGTTTTAGGGTTAGGGTTTGGTTTTTCCTTCTTCTGTTCTTGGTGGCGGTGGTGGTGGTCCGGCCATTGGCCGTGGGAGCGGTGGTGTTGGTGGTCTGGTGGTGACACAGCCGACGATGGCCGGCGGTGGTGGACTGGTAGGTGGTCGAGTTTGATGAAGGTGGTGGCTGGTGGCATTTTGGTGATGGTACGATGTGGTGGCGACGATGGTGTTGGTAGGGGCGGTGGTATTGTCGGTTTGCCAGGGAGGAGTTCGGGTAAGATGGATGCTGGTGGTGTTTGGGTTCGCCGGCATCGAACGCCGGTGATGGTCGGGGTTGGCTAGTCGGGAACGGAGTGATGATGGCAGTCGAGGCCGGTGGCGGAGATGAGTCGGGGGCGACGAGTGGATTAGGTTAGGGATTTTGGTTTTATGTCGAGGGTTTGTGTCCGGCATGTCGGACACGAAGGGGTTGATGAGAACATGTGTCCGTGTGTGGACACGAGGAAGATAACAATGTAATTGTAAAAGAATTAACCTATTGGAAAGACACCCGGGGTCGGGCCCGAGGCCGTCACGGCTGACACGGAAAGATGTTGGACATGGACACGATGCACACACATTTGGTTGTGGAAATAATTTATGGAGACGATTGGTGGATGATAAAATAAATTGGAGGAGTACCTGCCTGTTTATAGGATGTGGGAATTCCCAATTTGGATAGGATTAGAAAAATTTAAAACCCAATATAGATAATTCATCTATTAATTTAAAACCAATCAAATCCAATCCAAATCAAAATTCAATTAAATCTAATTAAATTTTAGTTTAAAATCAAATCAATAAATCAAATTCTAATTATAGATATTAACTTAATCCATTTAAATGTATCCATGGAATCAAATCAAAATTTAAATTATCATAAATATTTCAAAAATATGTTTTTTTTCCAAAAATACTATAATAATTAATTTCAAAAATACATTATTATTTAAAATAAACAAATAAATAATTACGAAAAATATATGTTTGTACAAATAATATTTACATAGATATACTTTTCTAATTTACCATTTTATAAGAAAATTTTATTTAATATTATACCTATATAACTGAAAGGCTTTTCATAATAGTCATAAACTTGAAAATAATAGCTAGAAATAATTTTTACATATATTATTTTGAAACTATAAAAATAATAAAAATAATATTTTTCAAAAATATGTACGCTCGCACATATTCGCACTCGACGAGCAAGAAAAATAATTTCATGCGCGACGTATAATACGACTACGCGACGTACAATACAAAATTTTAAATCGGTACCAAATTTAATAAAATAAAAAAATAGTAGAAATTTAGGAATTTTACAGAGAGGAGGAATAAGGACGTGGAGATGGATTAGGGTTTGGGTGGAGTTGTGGTGGTGGCGGCGTTTGTTGTTGTTGTTGATGTGGTTCTTTAGGTTTTACTAAAGAAGGATTGTGCTCGACCGCCTCTTATTACTTGTTGCTGGTGTTGCTAAGCATATGGGCAACCACCACTCATGGTTGCTAAATATATGTTGCTGCCCCCTTATTTGGGTGGTCGGTTCCACATTGGTGGGGCCGACCACCACAAGTTTTGTTTTTTTTTCTCCACAACTTTAATATATATATATATATATATATATATATATATATATATATATATATATATATATATATATATATATATATATATATATATGCATGGTATATGCTTGCTGCTGTAGTTGGCGTTGGTGGTGGGGGTCGGCCCCCACCATTTTCTTTTTTTTCTTTTTTTTTTACTTATCTTATTTTATATCTTTTCAAATCCTTTTTAATATATGTATCTATATATGGACATATGTATATATATCTACTACCACAATAAAATATCTAAAATAAAACTTAATGTTATCTATCCAAAATATTTAATGTATTTAAACCCATCTATATATATACATATACAAATTTACTTTACAATAAATTTAATAATAATAACCTATAAGTAAGGTGAATATATATTTTATTAAAAATAAATTTAAATGACAATAATAAAATAATAAATTTGCTCAAGGGTGGTTTGGATGAACCCATCCCACACTTCCAAATTTGGGTCCAGAACAATTCGTACAGTGTTGCAAAATATTATTTAATAACAGAATACCAATAATAGTACAAATATTTAAATAATTAAAATTGTACATAAAATTCTAAAATAATTTAGAAAATATTTCTACGTACATAAATTATGTCTACATGGCCACTTTGGTCTCCCACATGCCTACATGGTCTTGGGTTTGGCCCGGGCCAGTTCGGGTTGAATTGGTCAAACCGGATCACTTAAAAAGTCAAAGATTTAATTTATAAATAATTAGTTTATCGGTGGAGGTTAAGTCGCAACTGGCCTATTTTTCTAGTTCGGTCTTCACCATGGCTAGGCTTCCCCTAGCAAGGCTAGTACACTAGTCAAGGCATACTGCTACATCTTACGTGCCAAAATTTATGGTAGTCTTGTGTTCCAAAAAAAATCAACAATGGCTAAGGTCATTTTTAATAAAACCATAAATTACAAAAATTCATTTTTTTTAGTCTAATAAAATAATAGAAAATATAACAATAAAAAAACATAGGGGTCTTACAACATGTGAGTGGGTAGCGGACTTGCAATGGATGGTCCAATAGATGAAGAAGGAACGGAGATATCTGTAGTCGCAAGGGTAGAAACTTTCGGTGCAGGAGGTAAAATCCCAACAGGAGCTTTCTCGTAAGCAGCAAAAACTTGTTGTGCCCTATATAAAGGGACATTGTTCATGGCTAACCATTGCTGATGAGTTAGCTTCAGTTTGATAGGAGGAGCCAAACTCGGAGGGCATATGTTTAGACCCCTTAGCGTATTTTCCAAAGGGATGTCATCCCATAGATGATCAGAATCATCATGATCTGGGGTAGCATGAGAAATCATATTACAGGTTTTGACTTTTTGACCTTTCTTGGATTTTGAAATTTTACTTCCATGTTCCATTTCAGGTACTAAGTCAAGGTGTACCCACATGATTTCACCATTTTTCAAAGTGAGAGGTGCTAATCCTTTACCTTGATCTCTAGCTGGTGGAAGGTTCACAATCTTTATTGTTGTCTTCGGAATTGGGACAATCCCATCAGGAACTTGCTGTGGAGGAAAACCTCCAAATTGAAGAGAAATCATGTTAGTTGTGATGCTCATCATTAGTTAAAGCGATAGCTTTAGCATTTATCAACTCTTGAATCTTCTTCTTTAAGACATAGCAAGCCTTAGTAGGATGATTTATGTATCTATGATAGATACAATATTTGGGATTATCAGTCAAATCCACTCATTAGGTCGTTTTGGATCTAGAATCTGGAGTTTACCACTTTTCACGAGACATTAAAATATTCCAAGAATATCACTATCGTCGAAAGAGTACTCTTCTTTCGTCTTAGAAGACTCCGGATTACTTGGTGTAGTTTTAGATTTTGAAAGGTTCACCACTAGGGCTTCCTTTCCTTTTCCATTACGATTGCCAGAATTGTTACCTGAAGAGGCTTTCTTTCATTTCCTTTATCTTTTGAGGCGAAGATCATCCCATGTTCACGAGCCAATCTACCATTGGTCTCAGCTGAAACTGCTGCTATAATAAACGAGACCCAATCTGTGAACTGAGAGCCTGTAAAAACAACGATGGTTGGTCGCAGATTCATTTTGCATGTATCAATTAATGCTGAATCTGGCATACCAGGAGGCATTTTCAAAGTAGCCTGTCGAAAACGTTCAATAAACGTCCGAGTATTCTTTTTCTCTTTTTGTTTAATCTCTATTAAGGAGGACATATTCATGTCCATCCCTCCTTCATAGAAACGAGAGAGAAACATTGCTTTGAACTCGTCAAAAGACGATATACAATTATCGGGTAGACTGCAATACCAATCGTATGTTGTACCCGTCAAATACCCAATGACTCGGGTGAGAAGAGCATCATTCTTCTGTAGATGCACAGTCATAATATCAAAATAATTGATATATTGACTTGGTGAAGCCTTTCCATCAAATAATACCATAGATTGTGGCTTGAATTTAGGAGGAAAGGGCACATCATTCCAATGGGGAGAATAAAGTTGCTTGATCCCCAACTTATGGAGCTGATCTTTGTGCTTAAGAACCTCAAATTGCGCTTTTAACTCCTGAACTGCTTGAATAGCTTCACTAGTTTGAGGGAGTATATATGATTGAATAGTAGTTGGATGTACCGTAGCCCCTACTGGAGGTGATACATCTTCTGGAATAAGAGGGTCGGGAGATGCGGAGTTTTGATTGATAACAGGCTCTTGACTCAGATTATTCAAAGGTATGTCAACCCCTTGACTATCTTGAGTTTGCGCAGCTACATGTACCGATGTTATCACTGCAGGTTGGACTGTTTGCTGATTCGTTATTATCTGATGCATATTTTGCATCATTGCAAGTATATCCTTTAGCGACTGTTCCACCGCAGAAAGACGTTGTTTTATATGAGAAGTAGACGTCTCTTGTTCTTCTCCGATAGCATATGATTCAACTTCTTTTGAACTTATAGAGGGATTGGTGTAAAGATATGAATCAACGCTATCAGTTTCTGACTCCAAATACTGAGTACCCCCAGCCTCTGAATCCGAAGAATGCATATTTAAAGATTGTCGTTGACTTCTTGACCGAGTATGTTGATATACTCCTTCAAAAGAGTCAAGGATTCGGTTGAACCGTTGTTGACCTGGAGTCTAGGATGAATTGTGTCTTGAACGTCGTCCTCTATTGACACGAGACGCCATATTGACCGATGCATAGGACAACTCATGTTCTTGGTCATCAATTTGTTGCTGAGGTACGTTGTAGCTTAATCGGTCGAAAATTGACCGTTTAGTAGCAGAACAGCAACATTTGATCATAATTTGGTGACACTCACAATGATGGTTTTTTTGAGGGAGTGTCACAGAAGATTGTCTGTTTTTACGCTTTTGCACAAGTAACTCGCGTAAATCAGAAGAATTGGAAGGTAATATTTTCTTTTTTATATTTGGGACAGAGAAATATTTAGTCCCTTGTGTAAAAAGAAGATTACTAGCTTCATTGGCAGAATAAAGTTGTGTATTTTTATGCGCCTGAAGTTGTGTACGTAAATCTGGAGTTGATTTGTGTGCACTGAGAACACCATCAGCATTGTGCGTAATCCTAAGACTAGGCACTTTACGTAAAGCAGCACTAGAGGATTGTTGGCGTAAAATAGAAGTTTTACCAAAAGTTATATTTTTCTTGGATAAATCAAAGGAATTGTCCACCATAGTAGTAACAGAGGACTTGTTTTTACGCTGTATGCATGTAGGCAAGTTCAATTTAGATGCAAAAGCACCATTATGAACTTTATCTACCATGTCACCGACAGAAGATTTGCCTTTATGCGTATGGCACAAAACAGGAACATCTGCCACATCACAGACGGAAGATTTGCCTTTACGCATATAGCGCAAGACATGATTGTCTACTACATCACAGACGGGAGACTGGATTTTACGCATAGGGCACAACACTGAAGTAGGAACTGCCTCGTCACAGACGGGAGCCCCAACAACAGGAGTGGGAAAAATTCCCTTACCTTCAGAGACAATGGATAGATCAGAGGGTGCTTTGGACTTAGGAATCCAAACTTTGCACACCTTTCGTGATTTTTGAATATTAGAGCAGCGAGCACTACCCCTAGTTCGGAATATTTCTTCATAAGCAGTCTGGTCGAATTGAACAACCAGAGTCTTCTTCGTCGATCCAATCGATACATCATCGTATTGAGCAATTGCCTTCTCGTCAGAGGAGAAAGTCGTCCCCAGCAGAGTCGTCATTTTGTTTCACTTAACAAAATGCCTTTAATGCTTTTGAAAGAAAATGAGAAAAAGTGTACAAAAGTACAAGTAAATTATGGAAAGTATTGCTATGGAAGTCTGATCTGAGAGCGGTCACTTTGTTCCTTGGACCACACGATGATGATGAAGAAAAACTGCTTAAAGATGAACAACTGGAAGAACTATGTCACCAGAAAGGTATCGACACAATTGGTACTGATGGCACAGTCGAATACTTTTCTGCTTTGCTTCACTCTGTTCTTGAGAAAAAGTTGAAGAGAAATACTCTGGAAAGTCACTTTGCTCTGAAAGTATCTGGTCTCCAAAATCTTGTTGTACCTCTTTCTTAAGAAAGAAGTCTTTATATAGACTTGTCTTTCGTGCGTAAAAAACATCAATATTGGGTCTTTATGCAGGCTATTAGGATAAATGTCACCCACGTACAGAAATTAGCCTCTACGTATGTTGACACATGTCCCACAATCCAATAATATAAGGAGAGCATGTACACACATTCTTCAAGAAGTGTGGCATGAAAGACATGTCAGAAAACCATGTTCCCACATAATCAGGATAAACTGTGCATAAAAAATGTTGTTTAAACATGTCCGAGCATAAAATAGCTTAAAGTAAGCTTCATGCGTAAAGTGGCTAAAAAATAGCCTTGAGCGTAAAGGCTCAAATAAACTCTACGCGCGCAAAAAAGTAGCTGAGATAGCCTTGAGCGTAAAAGCTCAAATAACTCTTATGCGTAAAGAGGAAGCTGTTCCTCAAGCGTAAAGCAGCTCATTGGCACGCTAAACAACAAACTTTTCGGCTTCTGTGCAATCATTTGTCAGAAAATCAATCTGTCAGAATAGTATCTTTGTGCATTTAATGCAGCATGGACAGCTCATTCCTCTCGTAAACAGCATGGACAGCTCATTCTTCGCGTAAAATCTGAATTTAAGACTTGCTTGAGTTTGACCCAGTTTGACCTTTGCGTAAAGTCTAATCTGGAACTGCCTTTGCGTAAATATCTCAATTTTCTTGACTTGGTCTTCAAAATTTATTTATGCTTCTACAGGGGACTCCCCATTATTCAATTATAATTAATTCTCTCTCTCCAGCCATTCTCTCTCTCCACCTGCATTGTCCTGTCGACCGTCGCTACTCCGCCGCGCTCTGCCATCTCCGGCCGTGCTCTCGCGATCCCCACTACCACCCTCTGTTTCCCTGCCTCCAACATCACCACGTTCACCATTCTTTCCCGACGAAGCCAACCTTGGATATCATTATTTTGCCATCTCATATGTACCTTCTGGAATCTGTAATTGAGTTAGAATTTGGATATCATTATTTTGTTGGATTCGGATTTACTAGACTTGACAGCTTGCTGATATCAACTCTGCGGCGCAGGCTGGGCGCGTCACGCCCCGATTCGGGGAATCGCTCGCTTTGCTTCGATTCACGCCGAATCGATCGTCCTCGCTAAGGCGTGATGCCGTACAAGTCTAGAGTTGCACTTGTACAAGGCTAGAACATGCACATTTAAATCACTTTAAAACATTTGAAAGTAAGCCACAGTTGCGGAAACATTGAGACACAATATAGGAAGAAGAAATACTCATTTTATTCATAATTGTAGTCAGAATACAACTTTTCTCGATAATATTTGAAATGCCATTTCGGCTACATTGATTCATGAGAAGAAGTACAACTGATAGGCTGCCATGAAATAATTTTCCATTCCATACATCATGCCCCTTTAGTACTTTAAAATATAAGCAGCTATCTTTGAAATCTCCGTAATACTTTGTGCATCTTTAGGGAAAAACAACTTGAAAGGAAACAACAGTTCAGAAAGCTTTAATTGCGATGTGCGCCCGAGCCTTCTCCAGTACCTGTGGAGGAGGGGTCAGCACATTATAACAATGTGCTGGTGAGCCCCGTTAGCCCACTCAGCTAAACCAACATTTTATTAATGACAAGCATTTTAAAGATATGAACTTATAAGGGACAGGAAACATTCAGAGTAAATCACAATAAATGTAACATGGAATAAACCATGTTTACTTTACCATTTGCCGAATCCAGCTTTCCTGCATAAGATACAGGATAATAATAATATACTTACCGCCCCTACATAAGACATTGATTAGCATACATCCTTACAACATGACCACTGGTGGTTGTGCACCATGTCGACGTGCCATATAGGACTTCATATTGGTATGCGGTTGACCATTCACCAGGTTGCGAGCCCGAATGAAGGTTCCGATACCGTGCTACCAAAGCACTAATTCCTCCTAGGCCGACTCGATTCCACCGTCGCATGTACCGTTCGAGAAAATCCTTGTATACAAGTACGTCTATGGTCATGCGAATGTGTGTCCGACTCGATAAACATTGTGTGCATAGAATATTAAGTGCTACGCAACATGTTTATTCCCAACATTTCATATCTCATCATCATAGGCATCAATTATCTCAATTCAATGTTCAAGCGACAAGCACAATCTCAATGTTGTTCACAGTGTAATCAATTCTTTCAATGTTCAAGGGACTAGCATTCATTTCAATGTTCTATAGACTAGCATTCATTTCAATGTTCTATGGACTAGCATTCATTTCAATGTTCAATGAACAATCTCTAGCTTCTTAGTGGTATTGACTTGTGGCATTTAGCAACTTGATATCGATCAACGGATGTTGCAAGACAATTATTTAGTTGGCATAAAGGAATAGCGAGAGGGACAATACCACCACAGAGATCCACACTCACCAAATTAGAGAATCGTCGAGAGAGAGAGGAACACTTGCACGCTTAGCCTTCCGTCATGCGTCAGTCTGCATTGGCACCAAAAGATTGGTTAATAATTCGTCTCGTTGTGTTCTCTTCTCTCAGAATTCTCAAGAATGAATGCCATACAATCGATGAAAATGGACAAGAATCAAATCATCGAAAATTATTCAGAAAAGTATCCATCAAAACCAAGCAGCAAAACCAGCAGCAAAACATCCAGAGAAAACTTTTGGACGCATTTCAAGAGAAACCAATCCATTAGTTGGAAAGGTTCTTATGCACTTGTCCGTGATCGATTCGGTACCGACGGTAAGTTTCCCCAATACTCGGTTCCGACCGAGTTAGCCAAGCCACAAGCCTTACATAGTGAACCGCTAGGAGCGGGACACTACATAATATACCACTAAGAAAAAGTTTCGTCCTCGAAACTTAAAGCAAAAGTCCTACATCAAAATTATCAAACAGCGAGGGGTATTTCACCCTCATCTCTTCCTCTAGTTCCCACGTCGACTCCTCTACAGCATGGTTCCGCCACAGCACGTTGACTAGGGATACTGTCCGATTCCGTAAAACTTTCTCTTTCCTGTCCAAAATCTGGACAGGCTCTTCAGTGTAGGATAGGTCAGCGCTCAGCTGCAGCTGGTCGAAGTTCACTATGTGACTTGGATCATGCACGTACTTCCGAAGTTGAGATACATGGAAGATATCGTGCACATCAGCCAGAGCCGGAGGTAGTGCAAGTCGATAAGCCACTGAGGCTACCTTCTCCAAAATCTCGAAGGGTCCGACGAATCTCGGGCTTAGCTTTCCTTTCATTCCAAACCGCATCATACCTCGCATGGGCATGACCTTCAAGAAGACATGATCTCCTGCCGTAAATTCCAAAGGTCGTCGATGAACATCCGCATAACTATTTTGTCGACTTTGAGAAACTCTAAGTCTTTCTCGAATTAAGCAAACTTTCTCGACGGCCTGCTCCACAAGTTCTGGTCCAAGCACTTGCCGTTCACCTACTTTATCCCAGCATATCGGTGATAGACATTTCCGTCCATACAAGGCTTCGTACGGGACCATTTGGATACTTGCCTGATAACTGTTGTTGTAGGCAAATTTTGCTAGTGTGAGATGCGCGTCCCAATTTGTCTTTGAATCCAGCACGCACAATCTCAACATATCTTCAAGAATCTGATTTACTCTCTCTATCTGACCATCAGTCTGCGGATGGTAAGCTGTACCGAAGTTTAACTTTGTGCCCATAGCCGAGTGCAGACTTATCCAAAATTGCGATAAGAATCTTCCGTCTCTATCCGATACTATAGAAGCTGGCACCCCATGCAATCGGACAATTTCATTTATGTAGATCTGAGCCAACCGTTCTACGTCCCATGTAACTTTTATTGGAATGAAATGTGCCGACTTGGTTAATCTATCCACGATAACCCAAATCGCATCATTTCCCTTCTGAGTTCTTGGAAAGCCAACTATAAAATCCATACAGATATTATCCCACTTCCACAGTGGAATAGCCAAATTTTGTAATTCTCCGCCTGGCCGTTAATGTTCGGCCTTCACATGCTGACAATCCATACATTGTGTCACGAATAGCGCCACATCCTTCTTCATACCATGCCACCAAAAAGTTGAGCGTAGATCCTTATACATTTTCGTGCCTCCCGGATGCAAGGAATACTTCGCGAAATGAGCCTCGGTCAGTATTTCCTTCCTGATATTCTCGTCCTTAGGGACGCACAATCTCCCCTTGACACGAATAGTATCATCTTCAACGGTAAAGTCTGACGCCTTTCCTGCTAGAATCAACTCGCGTATCTTCTGCAGAAACGGGTCATCCTTCTGAGCAATCTTAATCCTTCCCTGGAGACTCGGCTCAAGTTGTAACTGAGCCAACTGCACATTCTGCGGACGGATCCTGAACTCGATGCCCATCTCTTCAAGATCCCGTAGTACCTCTTTTGCTATTGTTAGGGACCCAACAAATTTCTGACTCAAGGCATCAGCTACTACGTTCCCTTTACCCGGCGTATAAGAGATTCTCAAGTCATAATCTTTGATCAATTCTAACCAACGCCGCTGCCTTAAATTCAATTCCTTTTGTGTGAATATGTATTTCAGGCTTTTGTGATCTGTAAAGATCTCGCAGGACACACCATAGAGATAGTGTCGCCATAATTTCAACGCGAACACAATCGCTGCCAGTTCCAAATCATGTGTCGGGTAATTCTTCTCATGCTGTTTGAGTTGTCTCGAAGCATAAGATATTGTCTTCCCACGTTGCATAAGAACACATCCCAAACCAAGTCCCGACGCGTCACTTTAGATCTGAAATCCCTCAGAGCCTTCCGGAAGTGCTAAAATTGGGGCCGTGACGAGCCGCTGCTTGAGTTCTTGGAAACTACTCTCACAGTCATCCATCCACTTAAATACGACTCCCTTCTGAGTCAGGCGAGTCAAAGGTGAGGCGATTCTCGAGAAGTCCTTCACAAATCTACGGTAGTACCCGGCTAAACCAAGGAAACTCCGTATTTCACTAGCTGATGCAGGCTGCTTCCAGTCCACCACTGCCTCAATCTTCTTTGGGTCGATGGCAACACCTTCCGCCGAAACAACATGTCCAAGGAACGACACGCTGTTCATCCAAAATTCGCACTTGCTTAGTTTTGCATAGAGCTGGTTGTCCCGCAGCGTCTGAAGTACTTCTTTCAAGTGCTCGACATGAGTCTCCCTATCCTTTGAGTATATCAAGATGTCATCAATGAACACAACAACAAACTTGTCTAAAAATGGTCGAAGCACTCTATTCATTAAATCTATAAAGGCTGCTGGAGCATTAGCCAAGCCGAATGGCATGACCAAAAACTCATAGTGTCCGTATCTTGTACGGAATGCTGACTTAGGAATATCTTCGGGTCTGATCTTCAACTGATGGTATCCTGAACGAAGATCGATTTTAGAAAACACGGTCGCCCCTTGTAGCTGATCGAATAGATCATCTATCCTTGGCAAGGGATACTTGTTACGGATGGTTGCCTTGTTTAGTTCTCTGTAATCGATGCACAGCCGCATCGTCCCATTCTTCTTCTTTACAAACAGTACTGGAGCTCCCCATGGAGATACACTTGGGCGAATGTATCCCCGGTCTAGTAATTCTTGTAGTTGTACCTTTAGTTCCTTCAATTCTGCCGAAGCCATCCAGTACGGCGCCTTAGATATCGGACGAGTATCCGAAAATGTATCAATTATAAATTCAATTTCTCTATCCGGCGGCATCCCAGGTACCTCGTCCGAAAACACATCGAGAAACTCTGCCACAATTTCGGTCTGATTCGAGCCTACACTCTTCATTCGAGTGTCTTGGACAGAAGCGAGAAAGCCTTCACACCCTGAGTACAGCATGTGCCTTGCTGTAATTGCTGATATAACCATGGGTCCTTGGAACGCCGAGCCGCACGAGTAAGAGAATTCCGTTTCTCCGGGTAGGCGAAACACAACTCTCTTATCCGCACAGTCGATTGTTACATGACAGGCGCTGAGCCAGTCCATTCCCAATATGATATCGTACTCTTTGATGTCGAGTACAATTGCGTCCAAAGATAAAGTCTTGCCTCCAATCTTAATGTAGCCGTCCCTGCAAATCAAAGTTGCAGGCATATCTACTCCCGAAGGAGTACTAACACACAAAGCTGTCTTTAGTTGAGTCATACAAAATTTATTTTCCGTTGCAAAATCAGAAGAGATAAAGCAATGAGTAGCACCAGAATCAAAAAGTACTCTTACAGGTATGCCTTTGTACAGCAACATACCTGTTATAACATTCTCTGCGGTCTGGGCCTCTGCCTGAGTCAAGGCATAAACCCTTGCTTGGCCACCTTGTTGATTCGGTGCATTTCCAGTTGGAGCTGGCAAGGCTGGTGGCGCTTGGCCACAATTTTGGTTGTTATGTTGGCCCCGGTTCTGATTGTTGTTATGCCCACGATACTGATTGTTTCCTCTGCCTCTACAGTCAACTGCCCTGTGGCCTATACCTCCATATTTGAAATATCCAGCACGACAGTCCTCAGTTTTGTGCCCCCACCTGTTGCATTTATTACAACGTGGCAACTGCAGCTGAGGTCCCTTGTTATCCCCTGTGTTGTGACGCTTAGGTGCGTCATTTCTTCCCGCCGACCAAGGTCGTTTCTGGTTATTGCCTTGGTAGTTCTGTGTCATCCCACGACTAGTCGATCGATGAAATCTTTCCATCTCGAGAGCTGTCTCGTACGCCTCTCTGTATGACGTACACTTCCGAGTTAGAACATCCCGTTCCAGGCCCTCATTCAAGCCTTGTACAAATCTTCCTCGCTTCGCGTCGTCATTCGGTACCATGTACCCAGCGAATGCGACTCTCTTCAAAAACTCTGTCTCATAGTCATGCACTGACATACTGCCTTGTCGAAGTGCAATGAACTCATTCTCTTTTTGTTGTCGGACAGCGGGTGGAATGAATTGAGTAATGAAAGCCTGCTTGAAGGCCTCCCAAGACATCTTTATATCCTGACTATTTCCGCAAAGTGCCTGTCTCTGCGAAATCCACCACTCCTGGGCCTTGAGACGAAGTTGTATAGCGGTACACTCCACTCTCTTACTGCCCTGAATCTCTAACATTCGGAAATAGCCCTCCAGTGTATTCAAGAAGCCCATCACCTCATCTGGCTCCTCTTTTCCATTAAATTCAGGTGGGTTGCAACTTTTAAATTCAGAGAACTTGAAGCTCGTTCTCTTCCGTGTCGGTGTCTCAGATTTCTCCGTCGGCACTTCCACGGTCTCGATTGCTGCAGCCTTTGCAGAAATATTGGAATCGGCCGACAACTTGGTGACAATCTGAGTTAGACTATCCACCTGCTTTTGTTGAGCATCCAGTTGCTCCTGAAACTGATACTGAAGCTGCTCCTGAAGCGCGCGATGTTGAGCTTCGCTCTGCTTCCTCTGAGCCTCCATTTGCTTAATCAGTTTCTCAATCGGGTCCGACGATGAATTCGTCTTTGTGCTATCACCCTTGGTCATTCTACAACAAAGAAATAATTCCATTAACACTCATAAAATATTTATGGGCTTATTGTATGGAACATTATTTCATGCCAGCACTATCGACACCATCAATCGAGAAAATTTACATCAAGACTTCCTTTTTGAAACATTTTTCTTTTGAAATCCGAGGATTCTAAACCTGGCTCTGATACCAACTTATCACGCCCCGATTTGGGGAATCGCTCGTTTTGCTTCGATTCACGCCGAATCGATTGTCCTCGCTAAGGCGTGATGCCGTACAAGTCTGGAGTTGCACTTATACAAGGCTAGAACATGCACATTTAAATCACTTTAAAACATTTGAAAGTAAGCCACAGTTGCGAAAACATTGAGACACAATATAGGAAGAAGAAATACTCATTTTATTCATAATTGTAGTCAGAATACAACTTTTCTCGATAATATTTGAAATGCCATTTCGGCTACATTGATTCATGAGAAGAAGTACAACTGATAGGCTGCCATGAAATAATTTTCTGTTCCATACATCATGCCCCTTTAGTACTTTGAAATATAAGCAGCTATCTTTGAAATCTCCGTAATACTTTGTGCGTCTTTAGGAAAAAACAACTTGAAAGGAAACAGCAGTTCAGAAAGCTTTAATTGCGATGTGCGCCCGAGCCTTCTCCAGTACCTGTGGAGGAGGGGTCAGCACATTATAACAATACGCTGGTGAGCCCCGTTGGCCCACTCAGCTAAACCAACATTTTATTAATGACAAGCATTTTAAAGATATGAACTTATAAGGGACAGGAAACATTCAGAGTAAATCACAATAAATGTAACATGGAATAAACCATGTTTACTTTACCATTTGCCGAATCCAGCTTTCCTGCATAAGATACAGGATAATAATATACTTACCGCCCCTACATAAGACATTGATTAGCATACATCCTTACAACATGACCACTGGTGGTTGTGCACCATGTCGACGTGCCATATAGGACTTCATATTGGTATACGGTTGACCATTCACCAGGTTGCGAGCCCGAATGAAGGTTCCGATACCGTGCTACCAAAGCACTAATTCCTCCTAGGCCGACTCGATCCCACCGCCGCATGTACCGTTCGAGGAAATCCTTGTATACAAGTACGTCTATGGTCATACGAATGTGTGTCCGACTCGATAAACATTGTGTGCATAGAATATTAAGTGCTACGCAACATGTTTATTCCCAACATTTCATATCTCATCATCATAGGCATCAATTATCTCAATTCAATGTTCAAGCGACAAGCACAATCTCAATGTTGTTCACAGTGTAATCAATTATTTCAATGTTCAAGGGACTAGCATTCATTTCAATGTTCTATAGACTAGCATTCATTTCAATGTTCTATGGACTAGCATTCATTTCAATGTTCAATGAACAATCTCTAGCTTCTTAGTGGTATTGACTTGTGGTATTTAGCAACTTGATATCGATCAACGGATGTTGCAAGACAATTATTTAGTTGGCATGAAGGAATAGCGAGAGGGACAATACCACCACAGAGATCCACACTCACCAAATTAGAGAATCGTCGAGAGAGAGAGGAACACTTGCACGCTTAGCCTTCCGTCACGCGTCAGTCTGCATTGGCACCAAAAGATTGGTTAATAATTCGTCTCGTTGTGTTCTCTTCTCTCAGAATTCTCAAGAATGAATGCCATACAATCAATGAAAATGGGCAAGAATCAAATCATCAAAAATCATTCAGAAAATCATCCATCAAAACCAAGCAGCAAAACCAGCAGCAAAACATCCAGAGAAAACTCTTGGACGCATTTCAAGAGAAACCAATCCATTAGTTGGAAAGGTTCTTATGCACTTGTCCGTGATCGATTCGGTGCCTACGGTAAGTTTCCCCAATACTCGGTTCCGACCGAGTTAGCCAAGCCACAAGCCTTACATAGTGAACCGTTAGGAGCGGGACACTACAGGGCGTGCTTCCACGCACTCGTGCCCAAACTTCTGGGTGCGGGTAGTAACAAAGTGCAACTCTTGTCTTGACTCCGTAGTTAATTTTTCTGATTGTGCCTGTACAAGCTACCTGTCTTGTCTTGCATCATGTCTAGGACATAGATTCCTGGTTACCACGGTCAGGAATTTATAATGAATCTGACTAGGTTAACGACTAGATTGATCAAGTAGTTCACATGGAATGATTTTCCAATTACAGACGATCCCGTTATCCCGGCCACACCTGTGGACTTGTAGTCTGCCATCGAGTAGGGCACATGTCCAGCATACTGTCATGTGTAGCACTCTAAGTCACCTAATAATTCTCTTAATTCTTGATAACCTCTTTTAATCTCGCCTGGATAACCTGGATAGTCTGCAGGGCTTGTGACTGTGAGAAATATTTCAACTACATCTTGTTAGTAACTAGGCATGTGATAACCCTAGTTAGCTCATGATAGCAAGCTGTAGGACTTGATTGGTCGTGCCTGAATGATGTGTCTCATGATTAACATGGGAATTATATTCCACCTATACAAGCTAGTATGTTCCTTAAAAGCATGTCTTTTATGTTATTCAATTATGTTCTTTAATCATTTTTCATATTCTTCATATGCTGGTTTTAGTTCCTAAGTGGAGCCTCCCTTGTGGCACTTGCTCTTTCTGGGGTCTGACCCAGCTGGTTTTGTATGGCCAGATTTTGTAGTAGCACCCGGGGATCTACCTGCTTTACAGCCAGATGGTGAACACTAGACGTAACCGTGGCAACGAGTAGGTTTTCTTATTTTGCTCTCCCACTCTATTGTAACTTCTTCTTTTGAGGCATTTAGCCGCCGAGCATATGTTAGCTCATGTTGAAACTTTAATTTCTGTCTGCCTAAGGGTTGTTACATGATTGGCAAATCCTACGGTTGATCATGTATGACTTAACTCTTGCTAGTCTTCGTATTTTGTACGACTAGTGTAGCTTCCCTTTCCGAAAATTTTAAAATATTTTTTATTATTATTTATTTTATTTGAATGGTAATTTTTAGATTTTATAAATAATTATTTAGTTAATTACTACAGTAGATGACTTTAGCCAAGGTTGAGGTTTAAAGTTGTGGCATCTGCCACCCCGATTATAATTTAGTGATATTTTTTTCATTTTTAATTAATTAGTTTATTTTAATTTTCTATGATCATAGGAGTTGTGACTAAGTCCACAGGTGATTTATGACCATCTTGTGGTCACATGATCTCTAGATAGGGTCTATAAGCATTATATAGCTATATTATATTTTATTATGATTTTTAGACATTTTTATATATTTTTAAATATTTATTCTATGAAGATTTATAATTATGAATGACTTTCATAATTTATTTTGAGGCCATTTGTGACTATTTTGAGACCCGGTATTTTTCTTTAGGCTTTATTAGGTTAAATATATTTTCTGTATTTTTCTACAATTTTTTTGGAATTTTTAGATAATTAAATATAGGGAAAAAAACCTATTTTCTAAGATTTCTAGAATTTACTGTACAAGCCTATGAGCAAATATTGACCCCAAATATTTTTATAGGGTTCATTATGTTATTTTATATTTTCTAGAATTTTTTTATAATTTTCTAAGTACTTTTAGTACTTATTATAATTTTCTGTAAGTAAAACTATATTAAAACTTCTTTCTGTAAATTAAAATATTACTTCCCTAATTAATTACCCAGTCAGCACAACCCGGCCCACCTGCCATTCTCCATAGGGTTGGAGAGTGGGCCCGCCCGTCATTGACTCAGACCCCTGGGTGCGCTCTAGACTCGGTCTCCGAGTCGGATTTGGAGTCGAGCCGCTCCGATTTGGAGTCAGACTCGGTTAAGCCGAGCCGGGCACTCCATAGGCCGCTCGATCAGAGCGGGATGCTCTAGATGCTCGACACGTGGCCAAAACTGACCTGCAGCTCGCTGCCTTATATATATATATATATATATATATATATATATATATATATATATATATATATATATATATATATATATATATATAAACCCTAATAATATCCTGCCGCATTAAAGAAACTTCAGGGGAGAGAGAGTGGGGTTTGATCTAGGGTTCTTCCAACTTCCCGAAGCGATTCCCGCCAACCCCGACGTGCTTTTCGTGCGCCATTTTTTTTGTTGGAAGCGTATTGAGGTATAGTTTATGAATATTAATTTAATTTTATCAATTATGGACCTTAATTTCTGTAAAATTCATAGAGTGTTAGTTGTTCGAAACTTGACACGTTTTCGGTATTTTCGAGATTCCGGGAGAACCAGGAATCCGAATCATGAACCGTTTGAAGTTTCGAAAAGCTAACACAGAGCTCTACGACATATAGTTTTTCCAGAAATTAATTCTTTCATCTACTATTTTAGTTATTCTGTTGAACTCAGAATTGATCGATGAATCACCGTTTTGGTCACGATTAGCCATAACGGCGATATCTTTTGACCAAAATATGAATTTGCGGCACGGTCAATTCCAGTGCACTCGTAGCGCTGAAATCTACTAAAGTGCATACTCAAATCGTTGAGTTCGTGTCATTTGACTACTTAGTAATCGACGTGCCTCGATTTTCGTACCACGGGTTCCAAATTGGAAACTGTGATCTTCCTTGGCTAAAAATTAGTATTTTATTTTAATTCCAGAATTATATTAGATTAAATTAGGTTTTAGATGATTTATTACAGAATTAAACATAATTAGTTATGTTTAACCATTAGCCACTTTCTAGGGTTTTTAGAGTGGGATTTTCATAATCTAACTTGTGGTTATTTATGTGACGGGATAGATCGGTCTACGACATTTGAGTTGTGACTTCATCATCTAGCGGAGCAAGACAAGTATCACTATGACCTATGTTGCCTTTATTTTATGATGCATGTTATTCTTTTCCTTAAATTGATAGTCTTATCTTTTATACCATTGGTGCACGAGAGTTATACTTGTTACCTTAACCATACATGTTCACTTAATGTTTTCGTTCAATGTTCTATCTTCAATGTTCAAAAAGTTAAAGTTAATGTTAAAGTGATCATGTTTACCTGTGAGAGATTCGGGAGGGGGAATACAACTAGTATGCATGTGGTCTACGCAATGTACATTTTTTCTCCAATGTCAATGTTGATAGCAGTCGTTGCACCTCACGTACCGACTGCCGGATGTCCTAACCTGTCCGCATGTGGAATGCTTGTATTATAAAACACACAGTATACGTGATTTATTTCATGTTGACATTTTGTCTAGAGGTTTGTCTTATATTCATTGTTTTCTTGTATTGTCTTCGTATCTTAATTATACCTTCAACTGTTCCATGTCATAATTGTACTCTTGAACTGTTTCCCAAGATATAGTGGTCTCTGTTGTATCATATCATATTCATCTTTTTCTTATTGCTATTCTGCATGCTTGTATATTATATTGTGTAGCGTAGTGTTATGGTGATCTTGCTCCAATCCTGACTGGATAACTGTTTTTTTCAGCTTTAGACGACGTGGTTTGCCCCGAGGTTTATGGTGCGTATCATGGTGACAACTGACGTTACCAATATACCGGTTGCTTCTTCTGATGCGGAGTAGCATATTTCTTTCTTATGCACTTTTGTGTTATTCTTAGCTAGTGAGCTTAGCGGACTTTAGTTTCAGTAGTTTTATATTTATTTTAGCGGGTTTGTTCCCGAGACTATTCTGAGTTGTAGTGGATCCTTCTTTAAAATATTTATTGAGACTTTTAAGTTTAAATCTCTTTGTATTGAATTAGTTGCGGATGATATACGTGGACTGTGTACTTGTATGGATAAATGCTTATCATAGACAGCGTACTACTGCCGACTCTGCGGCGTAGGCTGGGCTTGGACACGTCTCGTATCCGAAAAGCGGGTGCGGATCGTGACAAGTTTTTATGGTGGCCCATGCAGGTCCGGTTTTGCATAAGGTTACGAACTCACGGTTAGTACTTCAACTTAGTTGTACTAGCTGTAAGCCTGCGAATAGAATTTAGAATAACTTTTAGGAGATGTTCACATCATCCACAAATAAGATTAGGATTTTAGCGATCTCTTTTGCATGCCTTGATACGTTCTTGATCTCTATATTGACTTTAATTACTCCTTGATTTGCATCCTGATTGAATCTTCCTACCGTCTAATGATTTTCCTTATTTGCAGCAAATGGATTCTCAAGACAGGAACACTGCTTCTATGAACGCCCCATCAACTGCAGGCGGATCTTCCTCAGACGGGATCCCACCGACACCGGGAGGCCAGTTTACTTATCTGGGCGAGAAGTCACAGCCGCACACCTCAATATTTCGCCAAGACTATTCCACCACCTCCACAGTTCCCTCCGCAGACTCCATCACCAGCACATGTTCTACATCCAGCACCTGTTCTGCCTCCAGCACCCGCACTGGACAATGCTACACTCATTGGGATATTCCATTAGCTCCTCGCTTCCCAGACGGAGCAGGCCAACATCTTTCGCGATACCTTGAGGGAGAATCTTTAGACTAGAGATGCTCCCCAACCGCGCCCTGTAACTTCCAAGAATTTCATGGACCTTAGGCCCAAGGAATTCAAAGGGATGGAAGGGATTCTCTACGCGGACGACTGGTTGGAGAACGTGGATCACAATCTCCGGATGGCCCGAATTCCTGAAGACAAGAAGGTCGAGACAGCTAGCATGCAGCTTTACGATATCGCCCGCACGTGGTGTAGAGACGAGCCTCGATTCACCGTGCCAGATGTAACTTAGGAAGAATTCAAGGAGCTGTTCAAGATAAAGTTCTACCCCGACGCAGCCCGAAAGGAGTTGGAGAGCGAGTTCGAGAGCCTAGAGCAGGGCAACCTCTCCATCGACGAGTACACCGCAGAGTTTTCCTGCCTCAGCCGCTTCGCAGATGCCATGACCCCTGAATCGAAGCCAAAAAGTTCAGAAAAGGGCTATCACATGAAACTCGCATAGCCATCGCCACCAGTCAAGCCACAACGTACGAAAGAATCTTGAAGGTTGCACAGGCAGAAGAGAAGGAACTGAATTGCAAGCAAAAGAGAGACCGAGACGCATATGGAGGAGGCAGCAGCCAATCGAGATCGGCAAAGCGATCCAATGCTCCAGAGAAAATTGCAGCACAGCAGCATCAACAGCAACCCTATTTCCAGCAGTAGCAGTTTCAACCTTCGGGTAGAGCCCCAGCACCACAACAACAGAGACAAAACCCATCGATCACCAATTGTACTTTTTGTCAAAGGACAGGACATCATTGGGATGGATGTAGGATGAGACTAGGGCTTTGCCTACATTATGGATCGCCTGATCATAGGGTAAAAGATTGTCCTTCAGCCCCTCCTCTACAAGCCCATAGGCCAAGAGAGCACCAACAACTAGGACAAGCATATATGGTCGTAGCACAACCCCAAGGCGAAGGTAACATGTGTAGCTTTTCTTAAAGTTTTAGTAACAATTGTTAATGAAGGTGCATGCTTAGTACACCCTAGTTGGATTTAGATACTATTAAGTTTAGCTTCTATTTGATTTCCTTTTAACAATGACCCTCCCATGACTTACTCTAAGAATTGTTATAGATTGCCATAGAAGATTGCTTGCATATATTACTATATTTTTATATAACTTGTCTGTTTGATTTTTGAGGACAAAAATATTTTTAAGGGGGATAGTATGTGGCATCTGCCACCCCGATATAATTTAGTGATTTTTTTTCATTTTTAATTGATTAGTTTATATTTAATTTTCTATGATCATAGGAGTTGTGACTAAGCCCACAGGTGATTTATGACCATCTTGTGGTCAAATGATCTCTAGATAGGGTCTATAAGCATTCTATAGCTATATTATTTTTTATTATAATTTTTAGACATTTTTATATATTTTTAAATATTTATTCTATGAAGATTTATAATTATGAATGACTTTCATAAATTATTTTGAGGCCATTTGTGACTATTTTGAGACCCAATATTTTTCTTTAGGCTCTATTAGGTTAAATATATTTTCTGTATTTTTCTACAATTTTTTTGGAATTTTTAGATAATTAAATATAGAAAAAAAACCTATTTTCTAAGGCTTCTAGAATTTACTGTGCAAGCCTATGAGCAAATATTGACCCCAAATATTTTTATAGGGTTCATTATGTTATTTTATATTTTTAGAATTTTTCCATAATTTTCTAAGTATTTTTAGTATTTATTATATTTTTCTGTAAGTAAAACTACATTAAAACTGTTTTCTGTAAATTAAAATATTACTTCCCTAATTAATTACCCAGTCAGCACAACCCGGCCCACCTTCCATTCTACGTAGGGTTGGAGAGCGGGCCCGCCCATCAGTTACTCAGACCCCTGGGTGTGCTCTAGACTCGGTCTCCGAGTCGGATTTGGAGCCGAGCCGCTCCGATTTGGAGTCAGACTCTGTTAAGCCGAGCCGGGCACTCCATAGGCCGCTCGGTCAGAGCGGGATGCTCTAGATGCTCGACACGTGGCCAAAACTGAGTCGCAGCTCGCTGCCTTATATATATATATATATATATATATATATATATATATATATATATATATATATATATATATATTATAAAACCTAATAATATCATGTCGCATTTAAGAAACTTCAGGAGAGAGAGAGTGGGGTTTGATCTAGGGTTCTTCCAACTTTCCGAAGCGATTTCCGCCAATCCTGACGTGCTTTTCGTGCACCGTTTTTTTTTTGTTGGAAGCATATTGAGGTATAGTTTCTGAATATGTAATTTATTTTTATCAATTCTGAACCTTAATTTCTGTAAAATTCGTAGAGTGTTAGTTGTTCGAAACAAGACACGGTTTCGGTGTTTTCGAGATTCCGGGAGAACCAGGAATCCGAATCACGAACCGTTTGAAGTTTTGGAAAGCTAACACAGAGCTCTATGACATATAGTTTTTCCAAAAATTAATTCTTTCATCTACTATTTTAGTTATTTTGTTGAACTCAAAATTGATCGGTGAATCACCGTTTTGGTCACGATTAGCCATAACGGCGATATCTTTTGACCAAAACGTGAATTTGCGGCAGGTCGATTCCAATGCACACGTAGTGCTGAAATCTACTAGGGTGCATACTCAAATCATCGAGTTTATGTCGTTTGACTATATAGTCATCGACGTGCCTCGATTTACGTACCACGGGTTCCAAATGGAAAACGGTGATCTTCCTTGGCTAAAAATTATTTAATTTTAATTCCAGAATTATATTAGATTAAATTAGGTTTTAGATGATTTATTATATAATTAAACATAATTAGTTATGTTTAACCATTAGCCACTTTCTAGGGTTTTTAGAGTGGAATTTTCATAATCTAACTTGTGGTTATTTATGTGACGGGGTAGATCGGTCTACGACGTTTGAGTTGTGACTTCATCATCTAGAGGAGCAAGACAAGTATCACTATGACCTATGTTGCCTTTATTTTATGCTGCATGTTATTCTTTTCCTTAAATTGATAGTCTTATCTTTTATACCATTGGTGCACGAGAGTTAGACTTGTTACCATAACCATACATGTTCACTTAATGTTTTCATTCAATGTTCTATCTTCAATATTCAATGTTTAAAGTTAAAGTTAATGTTAAAGTGATCATGTTTACCAGTGAGAGAGTCGGGAGGGGGAATACAACTAGTATGCATGTGGTCTACGCAATGTACATTTTTTCTCCAATATCAATGTTGATAGCAGTCGTTGCACCTCACGTACCGACTGCCAGATGTCCTAACCCGTCCACATACGGAACAATTGTATTCTAAAACACACAGTACACGTAATTTATTTTGTATTAACATTTTGCCCAGAGGTTTGTCTTATATTCATCGTTTTCTTGTATTGTCTTCGTGTCTTAATTATACCTTCAACTGTTCCATGTCATAATTGTACTCTTGAACTGTTTCCCATGATATAGTGGTCTCTGTTGTATCATATCATATTTATCTTTTCCTTATTGCTATTTTGCGTGCTTGTATATTATATTGTGTAGCGTAGTGTTATGGTGATCTTACTCCAATCCTGACTGGATAACTGTTTTTTTCAGCTTTAGACGACGTGGTTTACCCCGAGGTTTATGGTACGTATCATGGTGACAATTGACGTTACCAATATGTCGGTTGCTTCTTCTGATGCGGAGTAGCATATTTCTTTCTTATGCACTTTCGTGTTATTCTTAGCTAGTGAGCTTAGCGGACTTTAGTTTCAGTGGTTTTATATTTATTTTAGCGGGTTTGTTCCCGAGACTATTCTGAGTTGTAGTGGATCCTTATTTAAAACATTTATTGAGACTTTTAAGTTTAAATCTCTTTGTATTGAATTAGTTGTGGATGATATACGTGGACTGTGTACTTGTATGGATAAATGCTTATCATAGACAGCGTTCTACCGCCGACTCTGTGGTGTAGGCTGGGCTTAGACACGTCTCGTATCCGAAAAGCGGGTACGGGTCATGACAGAAGTACAAGACGACTAGAAATCATGGCATGGATAGCATGGTCGTGTGCCTTGACTAGTGTATTAGCCATACCAGGAAAGACACAGCCATAAGTGTGTCCTAACTAGGAAAATCAGGCCAAGTTGTGACTTAACCCTTACCAAAGAATTATTTATTTATTAATTATATTATTGAGTTTTAGGGAACCCGGTATGATGGTGTCGTATTCCGTTTTAATGATCTAATGAATATTTTCTAAGTTTTCTTAATTAAATATTATAAATATCATTATTAGTTGATATTCAATGATATTTGTTTAAAATTGGTCCTTGTACATTTTTGGGATTATTAGAGTGTGCATAATGGTATATACACCATTATTGGTTTATTAAATTTCGTTATTATTATTATTATTTTTTATTAAGGTTATTATTATATAATATTATTATTATCGGTTACATTATTTTTGTCAAATAAATATTATTTTATATATATATATATATATATATATATATATATATATATATATATATATATATATATATATATATATGCCCTACACTAGAAATAGATAATATTGAGGATTGTTTAGATTTTTATGGAGATTACTATAAAAGTTTATATAAATAGGCCCTATACTAGAAATAGATAATATTGAGGATTGCTTAGATTTTTATGGAGATTACTATATAAGTATATATATATATATATATATATATATATATATATATATATATATATATATATATATATATATATATATATATATATATATATATATGTATGTATGTATAGATATATTAATAATGTATATGTATAGATATATTAATAATAAAGAAAAAGGAAAACCAAAGAAACAAAGGAAGCAGCAGCAATATTCCAACCCAGACCCGAGCCCCCATCTACACGAAGCCGAGCCGAGAGGAAAACTCGAGTATATATAAATACATATTGAGATAGATCGGAAGCAAAACGCAAAACCCTAGCCGCGCCACCTTCCTTCCCTTCCCTGGGCGCACCCCCAGCCACCGTGCACCGCCACATAGGTGGCTGAACCATCGGAGGCCGACAACGGCATGGCCAAACCGAGCCATAGAACAGCAGCAGCGACAGTTGCGAGCCCAACTTCGCGACGACGTATCATCGCATAATGTAGATTGTTTTCCATAAATAAATTCACTTTATTTATTGTGTTTCTGGGAAAATACAACTTTAGGAATCCGATCTAGAAGACGATCGCTTTATCCCTTGGACGATGCGAAGAAGAAAAGCTCTCAAGAATTCTACAGCAATTTAGATATTCTGTATATCTGTACAATGAATAAAAAGAGAACTCTATTTATAGAGTCAAAAATAACTAAAAAGATAACTGTTTTCATAACCTACGCATAGTTGATAATCACGCAGGACTCAAACATACGCAAGGTTTATGAGCAGTTACTGGACGTGGCCTATAACTGTTGGACACATGGCAATCATGCATGAGTCGTGTGCAAGTTACTGGGGCACGCATACGAGAGATCCGTGGCATGGCTGCCACGTACTCCAATCTGATAATTTGAGATGAAATCCACGCCAACTGGTTGAGGATGAAATCCACGCAGACTTGGGGCAGAAAGCTTCAGAATCCATGCAGACTTGGGACAGAAAGCTTCAGGATTCACGCAAGCTTAAGGCAGAAGGCTCAAAATACACGCAAGCTTGAGGAAAGAAGTTCAAAATACACACAGACTTGAGGAAGGAACATAGAAGTTCAAAATACACGCAGACTTGAGTCAGAACGGCCAGCTGTCTTGATTCGACGTGCCTCGACTGGCACAAAATCTCTGACATTGATTGCGTTGTCAGTCACATTAAATGACAATAAGGTCTTTTGGCACGCCAACTTAATAAAGACTGAATCTTGTTGAGGAAGATTTCGAAAGTCACGCAATAATCGGCTGAGATCTCTCGAGTCCCGTACAAACGTGGCATTCGAGGAGACATTCTTTGACTGTCGTGCTGTCAGTCATAATGAGACTCTGACAAATGATGAGCTGTCTCTGTGTACCATTAAACTTTGCATATATTTGAGGAAATAGTCTGATAGAACTCAGCGTGTATTTTAGACTTCGTTCTGATAAGCTGTATTAACTCAGCGTGACTTTATTTTAGAGGCCTACAAAACCCCCTTCAAAGTTTTCGAAAAAATGATAAATTATTTCGAAATACTTTGAAATCGAAAAAATGATAAAATGAATTTAGTCACGCTGAAATGATTCAGGGAGGGATTTCTTCCGAAGTGATTGGGCTGTTGGGATTCTGTCGGTTTAGGATCCCGTACAAAACTCCTATATCGAAGCAAATGATGATTTTGCCGTTTGAAATTCTTCGTGAGCCTATAAAAAGGCCATAAGTCACTTCCTTCTTTCTTTACTTGCTTTAGAGAGAGAAAATCCCACACAAAAGAGAAACTTCATCTTCCCCGACTTCTCCTTCTCCTTCTCAGCAATGGCTCCTAAGATCGACGCTCAGGCTAAAGGCAAGGCCAAGGCCCCTGCGACGTCTTCGCGTGCCACCACTGACAGACTTCCTCGCCGCGAAGTTATCCATCCCCCTATGCAACGTAAGTAACAGATGGGGATGTGAACTGATGAAGATGAACTGATGAAGATGAACTCCACATAGAAATCCTAGGATTCTTAAAACAACCAATAATGAACTTTTGAAATATATCCCCCCTTCTTAGGGCAAAGGATATTAATAAAGTATGCCCCCTCTTTAGGGTTGGCCATACATCACATCTTCATTTTTACGAAGCTCTGTGTTTTACGCAAAGCATGGCTCTCATGACTCTGCATGATTTTTCATATGTTGGCAGAGATGTCGATGTCGAAATATTTACGCAGACTTCTGAGAGTCATCCTCTGGATAGATTAATCTTTGATCTGTCAGCGTATATTTTGTCATTTTCACTTCAATGTGATTCTGGCATTGATGCGTGACTTTTTATTCTAATCTGTCTAGACTTTGCATGCATTAATCACATGCGTGAATAAATCATTCAGCGTGTCTTTTTGATCTTTGTCTGAAGTCTACGTGACTTATGAAATTTTCTTTGAACACTGTTAAACACGCATAAGGTTTATAGACATAAATTTTTCTGAAGTCTGCGTGACAAAACATGTCTAATCTTTTCTTCTTTTCTTTTCTGTAGTGAACATCCGAAGTGAAGAAGCTGATTATGATGGACATTTGAGCTTCTCTTTCAAACATGATTTATCTCATGTACAGTTTCCTCAGTTTGACACTCCGGAAACCAGACTATCTTTGTTGAAGAATCAAGATCATACCACTCTGCTCTGTCTGATAAATGGTGAACCATTGCAGAGTCTTAACAAGGTGTCCCATAAGAAACCAGCTTTTCTATTTGGGGATGCCATAGCACATAAGTCACAACCAAAAGGCATCAAGGAGAAGGTCTGCTTCTATTTTGAAGGTGATGTAAAGAAGCCCATGTACTGGCCAAAGGTATCTAGGGGTTTGTCTATCATGTGATTTATGCACGCCAGTTACCCCAGAAAGATGACATGGCACTTAACAGAAAATCAGCAAGCTAAAGCGAGCAGAATTATTTACAAGAAAGACGGATTCTACAGTGCTCCGGAGAATCACGTATCCTTGTTTCGAGGTTTGAAGCCGGGATGTGTGCCACCCGAAGACTCATCTATATTGAAGCCATTCAGGATGCCTATTTTCATAAATGAATTCATGGCAAATGAAAGGGCATTCTATCCTACTGATAAGACGCCGAGGATGATAGGCTTAATGAATCAGGAGAATATGAGGTGGAGGACTCTGGTCCATTGGATTCTGGAGAAGTTTGAGAATGAGCTGAAGCAGATAAATCTCTATGACGCGATCGTCAATTCCTCCTACGGCTTCAAACCCAACCCATTTCTATTCCTGGCCTTGGTTGAAAGATATAACCATCGGACGGGAACATTTATGACTCCCAAAGGGAAGATGGGTTTTGCCCTTCATGAGATAGAATACATCTCTCATCTGCCTTCAGGCACACTGCCATATGAAGAATATGTGCCTACAACTGAGGAGCTAAATTTTCTGTCAGAGAAGAACCCGGAGATGGTGTATCTGTTTGAAGAGATGATGTGCCATTTCGGCACATGCACTCTATATTATAAAAGTCTAAAGATGAAGCCGGCTGCCACATCCAGAAGTGGATGTCTTATCTTTTCATGAATCGTGAGAAAGATGAGAAGAAGATAAATGAGAAGAGAAGGTATCAAATTAACTCCTTCAGGCCCCTCTCTGAGAGTAAAATCACCAATCTACTAGAGAAGTATGACTGTAAGGATTTCACAATCAATGAAGATTGGTATGAGTTTAAAGCCGGAACTACCTTCAGATCATATGTGAGACAGAGTGGAAAAACTTTGTCAAGGAACGGTCATTTAGCCGGATTCCTCTCTCTCTCTGGCTAAGAAGATTTGTTGTTCCTGGCTCCAGTTCTCTGGATAGAATACATAGAGGCGTTGTTTTTGCAGCAGTGCGCCTTATGTACGGCTATAAGACAGACTTATTATCAGTAATGACTTGCAGGCTGAACGCAGGTCTTCAAAATTTTGTAACCAATATGCTGTCTGATCAAAGGAAGATGACCGATGAATTTCCAAGAATAGAGATGCCCTATACTTATTTGTATGGTTGGCTTCTTCTCCATCACGACGGTCTGATACCTCCAGGAGCAGGAGGGAGCGGCAGCCTCTTTTTCGAGAAGTATGCCGGAGAAACTTTCTGGAAGGTTCACACTCTTCCAGAATGCAAAAATGTTTTGAACCGATCATCACATTGGTCGATTCAATGTGCTCCTCCGCCACTGGGTTATGAGAGCATGCCTCTGAACATGATAGACGGACAAGAAGGGCACAGGCTAGATGACGTAGCTTTTCAATGGCTGCAGCGGATTCGGCCATCTCACCTGGTATATCGTCATGAAGAAATAACGTACTTAGAACCATATCTACCGAGCCAATTTGCTCGGCAATTCGGATATGACCAACTTCATGTTGGGAATGCCACCACCTGTATTTCTGCTCGTGGAGGACTAATTGATGGAGCTCGGGCATGGAGATACTTCGCGGCTAGAAATACAAAAGTTGAATTCTCTATGCCAAATCCTCTATCCAGGGCGGGGACGAAAATGCTCTATACATATGCCCGCTTCTATGTTTCATCGAGCACTTTCATGCCGAGTTTTCATTTGAAGACTTTTGTTGCAGAAGACGACCCAGCTCCATCAAAGAGGTCGAAGAAGAAGATTGTTATTCAACAATTTACTCCGGAACCTGAAGATGAGACTGCGGAAGTTGAACCTTTATATGAATTATCTCTGGAGCCAAACTTTCCTGATGAAGTTCTTCCTCCAATATTCGTGTCCATCTCTAAGAGGAAATAAAGTGATGAATCTGAGACAGTCTCTAAAAAGAGTACTAAGTCTCAGACTTCCAAGAAGAAAGGAGTTTCAATAACTGCCACCTCATCACTAGGTGGCATCCCAGTTGATGAAGACGATGCTGCCGACAAAGATGAAGATGAAGACGATGATCCTTTGATAAAAAGGAGATCGAGAGGCAGATACGTCAAGAAGACTGTCGGAAAGATGAAGGGCAATGAACTCCTGGAAACTATTATGAGTGGAGGGATCTTGCCAGAGATCGATGAAGCGGTTTCCACGGAGAGAACAAAATCTGATCATATTCATCTTCCAGCAACTTCAGTTGAACCGACTGAGGTAGAGTCGACTGTCCCGACGACAAGTGGAGTAGCTGCTGAACCTTCAGAAATGAGGATTATCCCTTTTGAACACGGGAAAGAGGGTGTCATCCAGGCATTGGATGATCAAATTGAATATTCAGAAGAAGAACCAGCTCCCGGGGCAGAAGTTAGGGAACAACCGGAAGTTCCAGAAACTCAGGTTGAAGAAAACATTTCTTCGGCTAGAGGCGATGAAGACGTGCCAACGTCTGAACTATCAGCTGCTGATGAATTATTGAAGAATGTTTGTAAAGACATCATTCTTCAAACTAACATTCCAGAAGAGACTGATCTTACAGTCAATACCGAGTCCATGGTAATTGAAACTCAAGAACCTGAGCTCGCTATTGTTACTGTTCCTGAGATTCATCCATCTCAAGAAATGGATGTTGATGTGAATATCATGGATTCTGGATCAGAGACCCATCCTGAAGCTGGAGATCCGAGAGAGTCTGAAGAAGAACACTCTGAGAACGAGGAAAAAGCTGAAGAGGAAGAGGATTGGCATCCTGAGACTCCCACTCATTATGATGAAGATAAAATCAGAGGAAATAGAATGGAGCTCAGTCCTGAACCTGGTCAATCTCATGATAATGCTCCAGCACTCAGTAATTCTGGAGCTGGTAGTAGTTACATAAAGCAGGTGTCGGACACCATTATAGATCGACTGCGAGAGGATGCGAGACTTCCTCAACATATAGAATATGAACCTCAGCCTGGTAGAATTTTATTTCAAATTCTGTTTTTTACTGTTTATTTTTTCTTTATATGCTGATTATTTTCCCTTTGACTAGTAGGAACTGCTGCAGCAATGAGCTCGACTCATGCTCCACTTATCCAGACTGAAGTTGATGATGGGAGCTTGCATTTGCCAATTTCTTCAGCCGTACATACTTCAATTCCCATGACAGAGAACGTACAAGCTTCTTCTTCAACAATGACAGCAACTCCTGGGTTTAAGACAGGATTGGCAAGGACTCTGGGGATGTATTCAGATATCATCTATTCATATCTGGATACGTACTCCAGGCGTTTCTTGAAAGACGAAACTATGCCCTTCTCTGAGCTCCGAACGGTGGTCAATTTTCCGCTCTTAGTATTGCGACATGCTGGCTGCGAATCTCAATGTATCTTCTTCGAACATCTCCTAGATGAATTTGAGACAACTATCCGAAGATACTGGGAGATGAAGAAGGAGGATATTAAATCTTTAACTGTGGCTGAGATTGCTCATTTGGAACATGAAGCCCAAACTCAGCAAGCTGCTTTAGAAGAGTTTCTTGCTTCTTCATCTGAGAAATTAATAGAGAAGAATGAAGAAATAGTAGCAACTCGTCAGAGAGTAGAACTTCTGGAGAAGGATGAAATATCAAAAGCTGAAGAGCTCAAGAAGTTGAAAGAGGAGCTGGCTCGTCTTCAGGAGCGAATTGCCTTCATGGAAAAGGAGCAGGCTGAGGTCGTCACTGCTCGTATATCTGAAGCTGAACGCTATCAAGCTCTTCAACAAGAGCGAGAACAGATGCAGGCAGAGCAAATTGAAGAATTTAATCGTCGCCAATCTGCTATTATCACTTTTGATGAACAAAATGTCGCAGTCGAAGCAGCAGAAAGAGTTCGCAAAGCTTATGATGAGAAAATGAGTATTGTACTTGATCGTATGAAGAAGCTAATAACTCCTAATAAATAGATCTTTTACATTTTCACTTGTAATCAATATTTTGATTTTGAATGAAGACAAATGAGAACTTTTGATCTAATTTTTGACTTTGTTGTTTTGATAATGATGTATTCATAGAAAATATGTTCAGAGGTAAATAATACATGATATATTCCAATAGAATAGAATATACAAATGAACTTTGTAATTCTATCAGATGATATTAAACCAGAGATGATCTTAGTTTAATACTGATTAGAAAAAATAGAATTCAGACATAAAAATATCTTTGAATTCAATTTTCATGATCTTTGGACTCGAGAATCAGAAGACTAGATATCATTTTCATAAATATGATACTGAGATAGAAAATTCAGAGGTAATATGGACGTGATTTTCTATATATCGAATTTGCTAAGAAAATGATACAAAATAGAATATCTATTTCCACTGGGGATAAAAGATATCGAAACGATTCTTGTAAAGAACAATGATTTTGGTATTTTTACTAGCTGGGGAATAATAGGAGAATAATCTTGACAGATGAAAATATTACACATAATATTTCTTCAAGAATTTGCCATTAATGGACATCATAGTAATTTTACCATCCATGGTGGTAAGCTGATATGCCCCATTAGAAAAGACTTTATTCACAATGAATGGACCTTCCCATTTTGCATCGAACTTGCCTTTACTCGTGTGAGTCATAGTCATCGGACGTCTGACTGTAAGAACAAGTTCTTCTTTTTGATATGCTCGAACTCTGACTTTCTTGTTAAAAGCTCTTGAGATTCTAGCTTGATAGAATTCGATATTCTGTTGAGCAGATAATCGCTTTTCATCCAGAGCTTCTAATTCCTGAAGTCGAAGATGATCATTATTCTCGGTGGTAAGTTCATTCGCGATTGCTATCCTTAAAGAAGGAATTTGAATCTCTAATGGAAGAACAGCTTCGCATTCATACACCAGAGAGAAAGGTGTACATCTAGTAGCATTACGAACTGTAGTGCGGTAAGCCCATAAACATTCACCAAGTTTCTCACTCCAATTACGTTTGTTAGTAGAAATAAACTTCTTTAAGAGTTTGATGATGGTCTTGTTGAAAGCTTCTGCTAATCCGTTAGCTGCCGGATTATATACGGTAGAAGCCACATTATTGATCCGATGATCGTCACAGAATCGAGTAAATTTCTGGCTGACGAATTATGGTCCATTATCATGAATAATGCGTCGAGGAACACCAAATCTGTAGATGACATGATGCTTAATAAAGTTGATGACATTAGAAGTTTTGACTTCAGATAAAGGAATAGCTTCGGTCCATTTGGAGAAATAATCGGTTATTACGAGAATAAACCGATGACCTTTCGATGACGGCAGATTGATCGGGCCAATAATGTCCATGCCCCAAGCTTCGAAGGGCCATGATGCTGTCGTTGGATGTAGAAATTCTAAGGGTTGATGAATAAAATTCGTATAGATTTGACAAGCTTTACACTTCCTTGCATATTCGATGGCATCTGATACCATAGTAGGCCAATAATAACCCATACGTCGAATACGGTTTTGAAGTTTTGGTCCAGGCTGATGTGCTCCACAAATTTCATCATGTGCTTCGCGGATAATTTGTTGGGCCTCATCACCGGCAATACATCGAAGAAGGTAAACCATCATAAGCTCGACGATATAAGGTTTTTGTAGTATGATTGTAATAGAAACTGAGTGATCGTCGTCTGATATATGCTGCCTCACTCAGATTATTTGGAAGAATATCGTATAATACGAAATCTAAGAGAGGAAGTCTCCAATCTTTATCCGTATTCTGAGTCTCAGCTGAATTACTGAAGGTGAATTCCATACTAGAATCAGATGAAGATGATAATGATTACGACTTATCTTGTTGTATTGACATCATGAGATGTTGATTCTTCAATATCAACTGGAAGCCCTAGAGTTAGATTGTTTTCGAGATGAAATAATTCTCGATTACAAACAACAATCAGTTGTTGACGTCTAATCGGAATAGCTAACACCGCCACAAGATTAGCAAGAGCATCAGCTTCTGTGTTACATGCTCGCCTAACATGCTCGATGAAGAATCCTTCAAATGAAGAAGCCATAGATATAGCCGCTCTATGATAAGAAACCAAATCTTGATGGCGAACCTCATAAGTACCCCTTATCTGATTGACAATGAGTTTAGAATCTCCATACGCTTCCAAATGTTGAATATTCAGATGTTTAGCGAGTTGAAGACCAATAAGTAGTGCATTATATTCAGCTACGTGTTTGAACATGGTTGATCGAGAGAATAAGCTCTTTGGATAGCAAGGACCTTCTGGCGACACAAGAACAATTCCAACCCCAGCGACAATATCACCATTAGGACCTATTCTTGAAGCTCTGTCAAAGAAGAGACGCAAGTCGAATCTTCTTCAGCAATTTGGTTTGAGTCTAGGACTTCATCTGGGATTCCATCGTAGAGTTTTGATTTTCTGGAATTGAATGAGCAGCCAGAAAATCAGCTAAAGCTTGTCCTTTGACCGATTTCTGAGGAATATAATGCATATCATACTGAGCAAGTAAAATTCCCCAATTAGCCAATCGGAAATTTAAACACTTGGTTTCTTCATCATAACCGTATAGGATTGATCCTGGAATGACATGAATGGTCTGGCCAATGATATAATGTCGTATCTTTTGGACAGCGAACATAAGGGCTAGACATTCTTTTCGATCGGTGAATATCGAGGTTCAGCTCGGTCATAGTACGACTGAGATAGTAATGGCTTTGTTCATAACCATTTTATCTTTTGAGCGAGCAGTGCACCCAATGAATGACTTGTTGCTCGGGATATAGCTAGGAACGGTATTCCTGAGATAGGAGGTACAATACTGAGGGTTCATCAGATATATGTTTTATATCATCGAATGCTTTCTGACATTCATCATTCCAGACGAAAGAAACACCTTTCTTCATAAGTTTATTGAATGGTCTGCAGCGTCCTGAAAGGTTAGAAATGAATCTCCTGATATAAGCGATCCTTCCTTGAAATCCTCGTAGATCTTTAGGTGAGTGGAGGACGCATTTCTTGGATGGCTTTGATCTTTCGGGATATACGTTATACCTTTGAGGTAATGACGAAGCCGAGAAATTGCCACTAGAGACGCTAAGAAGGACTTAGTAGGGTCATCCTTAATTGATGCGACGTATTAGATCAAATATAGTTTTCAAATCTGGATTTGATCCTCTTTTTGTCGATTTTGACTGCAATATCATCAACATAGCATTCGACTGTTTTCCGCAAATGTTCACGGAATTAGTGCTCCTAGCTCTTGATAGTTGCTCCTGCATTCTGAGACCGATGGCATCATGTATAACAGTATGTACCGATCGGCGTTCTGAAGGAAGGTGTTTCTCGTCATCTGGAAAACATTTTAATCTGATTGTACCCAGAATACCCGTCCATGAACGACATCCGTTCAAAACCACAAGTATGATCGATCATAACATCAGTAATTGGTAGAGGGAACTCGTCTTTAGAAACATGCCGTATTGAGATCACGATAGTCTATGCATACTGATCTTGCCAGTCTTTTTAAGAACAGGAACTATATTAGCCGCCCAATCAGGATGTTATTCCTCTCTAATAAACCCAGAAGCCATGAGTTTATTCACTTCAGCTTCAATTGCATCCATAATGTCTGGACGAAATCGTCGCTGTGTTGCTTGACCGGTTTAGCATTGGCATGATATTGAGTTTGTGAGTTGCTATCTGTGGATCAAGTCCTGGCATATCTTCATAGCTCCAAGCGAAGACGTCGATGTATTCGCAATAAGTTTGATCATGTCTTGCTTATCAGTTTCTGAAAGACTTTCGCTAATGAATATTGGTTTGGGGGATCCCTCTTCACCAACATCTATTTGAACGAGTTTATCTTCAGTTGGAGGTTCTCTTTGCTCGAATCTAAACTCCCATTGATTATCTAGTCTTTGGGCCCATTGTTCTGATTCAGGTGAGATTTCAAATTCATCTTCGTCATTTTCTTCAGAACCATCAACGGAAACCATGTTGGAAGACAAATATTATGGTAGAAGTCACCAATACTTGTATCAGAATCCAAGAGGTGGTACTAGAAGAATCAGATCTCCTATCTTCGTCAGATTCGGGATCTTCATGGATAGTATTGATAAAGGGAGTAGGGGCAATATAACCCAATCCGCATTTTGTCCTTCCATATTTCAGAGAAGGAATCCGGACAGGCATTCTTCTCCTCTTCCATCACTGAGGCCAGTTCTGAAGTCATAGCCCATATTTTGATAATATCTTTAGATTGTTGGCTGTAACGACGCAACTGTAATCTTCCAGAATCATCATTTCTATCATCATCTTCAAGGTTGATAGGGTTTTTTGGTCCTTTGTAGAAGAATATTAGAATATTTCCTGATTTTCTGCTAGGTACTAGAAAGCATGAACCTTGTACTGATTCTAAGGATACTTCTGTATGAAAAGTTTGTACAACTCCTATGGTTATTGTTTTCAAGTCATCTAACAAATGCAAATAATTATAAACATGATTTCACATCATATACTACAAAGATGGAGACATTTCATTAATTTCAAAAGTAGTAGTATTTACATCAGAAGGAGGTTGAACTTTAGAAATCTTAGCCAAATCAATGACTAAAGGGGGAGAAGAAGAACTAGAAAGAGTTTTGTTTTGATTAAGATCGATCACAAATGGCTCAGAAGAGGTGAGCTCCCTTGAAGCTTGAGATGGAAAAGTAGTTTGCCCACCAACAGGATTACTAGAGTGTCCTGTTTTGTATATGAAGATGCGGAAATGTAGTACGCCCACTGACAGGAATGATCAGTGTATCTTGGGTAGATAATGGAGGTAACGGAGAGATACGTCCGCTCATTGGAATAACGAAGGGGCCTTCTCCAGAGGGTTTAGGAGACTGTTGCTGAGTAGTTCGACCTTTAACAGGGATTATTAAGGTCTCACTTTGCGGATCTTCATTTTATGGCTTGTACCATTTTTGTATACTCTTTGTACCACCGGGAATCACTGAAATAAGCTTCAACCCTACGGAAAGGATTTATATCAGCAACCTTTCGTACTCTTCCTCGCTGTCAACGTATTTAAAACACTGATGAAGAGTAGAAGGCACCACATTATTCTCATGAAGGAAGGGTCTTCCCAGGAGAAGATATAAGATCCCGTGATCTCGATCACATAGAAAGTGACTTTGGATCTGAAATCGCCTATTTGAAGTTTCAGATGAATCTTTCCAAAGGCTCGCTTCGGCTTTGATTGAATCCCAATATAGTAGTAACCGTCTTGGAAAGTTTGTGAAGAGGGATTTTTAATTCATTAGCAGACTCCTTGGTATTATGCTTAAAGCAGATCCTGGATCAATAAGAATACGATCTACCTTCATCGTATCGATATAACCGGTATAGTAGAGAGGCCGATCATGTCGATTATCCTCCAATAACATGTCATCTTGTGTAAAGGTGATATTTGGGATGATCTCCAATACACTATTGTAATGTAAGCAAGTAGCAGGTTCTTCATCTGGTTCTTTAACTGTGCAAGACAAGAATCAGCCTGAAGAAGTGCCTCACTTAATGTCTCCGAGTCTCTTTAGAAAGACGTAGAAGTTCGAAGAGGGACATTCTAGCTGGAGTATTAGCGAGTTGAGCTAAAATCGAAGTTATAAGGCTTCTGAAGTCTAAGGGGAGAAGACTTCCTGATTGGTTTGTCGAAGCGAACTTGTTGTTTGCCTTTCTCAAGTGCTGTGGACTTGGAAAGAATAGGTATAACCGGTGTAGTTGAAAGAACAGGTACAGTGGATGATTCTTTCTCCTGAGGAACATCAGGAATATCTTTATCAACTGGAGAAATATCAAGAGCATCTTCAGGACTATCAGAAGTATCTTCAGGACTCTTGGAATGATCCTTTAGATAATGTTTTCCTGTTCTAGTAGCACCAGCAAGTGCTTCTCCTTATCTTTCGGCTCTGTGTCGGAAGTAGATTCGAAAGAAGTCATATGACATGACTTAGTTTTTTCGGCCTTCTTAGATTTTAAGGAAGTAGTCTTTTGAATGGGAGGAGATTCAAAATCTGCCACTAGATCAGGATGAATCCAGATGATTTCTCCTGTTTCAATAGTGATCGGTACTAATCCTTCAGACTGTGGAGGGGGAATATTCACGATTTCAAGAGTTGCCTTGGGAATAGGAATAATCCCGCTTTCGAGGAGTGAGGAGGAAAATCTCCGAATTGCATAGAGACAATGTTGGAGGTGACGGTCTTTTCTTTCGGAGTGAGAGTGACAGCTCCAGATTTGATCATTTCCTGGATTTTTCCTTTCAGTACAAAACATGTACGAGCTGTGTGACCCAACATTCTATGGTACGGACAGTACTTAGGATGATCTGTCTTGCCAGCTTTATCAGGTTTCTTAATTTCAGGTAATTGTATTTTATTACCTTTAAGTAAACATTCAAAGATACCAAGGACATCATCGTCGTCAAAAGAGTATTCTTCTTTGGGGCGAGGTGCTCTTGGTTGTTGATTTGTTGGAGCTAGGGTAGCTTGGGCAGATAATACTTCTTGATTTTTGCTCTGGAGATTGACTTCGAGAGTCTCTTTTCCTTTACGATTGTTAGGTCGCATATTATTGCTAGTATTTTGACCTGATTCATTGGGATTCATGTGTACCCCAGACCTTTGAAAGTCTCGGCACTGACTTCGGCAGCTTTGGCACTGACGATGAAGGAAGGCCAATCTTGGAATTGAGTGGATCATGTCCACATGCTGATGATTGGTAAGAGATTCGACTTGCAAGTGTCGATAGTGACGGCATCGGGAGTTCCAAGAGGCATTTTTAAAGCTTCTCTTCTAAATCTTTCAATGAAGCTTTCAGTGCTCTCATTATTTCTCTGTTTGATTCTTATAAGAGCAGATATAGTCATGTCATTGAGCCCTTCATAGAACCGTTCAAGAAACATTTGTTTGAAGCCGACAAATGAGGTATACACCCATCAGGGAGACTTTATACCATTCATAAGCCGTTCCCTTGAGACATCCGACAAACACCCGAGTAAGGAGGACGTCGCTTGGTTGTAGTTGGTCAGTCATCACTTCAAAATGATTGATAAACTGACTAGGAGAAGTGGTTCCATCAAAGAATGAGATAGTAGGAGGCTTGTATTTAGGAGGATATGATACTTGCTTCCATTCTATTGGATAAGGTTGCTTGATACCTAACCTTTGTAAACCATCTTTCTCTTTGAATGCCTCAAATTGGGTTCGAAGATTCCTAATTCTTCAGTAACGACTCCAGAAGATTGTGGAGTTGTAGCTTGTAGAGAATAGTTAGGAGGAAGGACAGCATTATAAGCACTACCCCCAGCTCCCGAATGGCTAGGATTTGGTTGAGCTTGTCCAGGGATATTGGATTGTACTGCTGGAGGAACTTGCACTGGACCTATACCAGTGTTAATTGGTATGGCATCAGGTACAGTCTGTCGATTTGCAGCTGGGTTGCCATAAGTTCATACATCGACTTCATAGTATCAGCCATAGATTTATTTGCTGTTCCAAAGAAACAATTCTTTGGTCTTGAGGAGTCAATGAAGAAGAAGGTTCATTGTTTAATTCAGTATTCCCATCCACCATATAGGTTGTGACTGTACGAGGGATTGTTGATGAATTAGTGGATGTTGTATGTTCTGAATCATTGCTTTGTGTATCAAAGTCATTTGTAGGAGAACTACCCCAGTAGGAAGAGGTGGGAAGTTAGATTCTCCAAGAAATTCAGAATAATCTTCAGAAACCGAAGTTCTTTGATTAGAAGCCATGACCCTTGCTCTGGTGCCTCTGTATACCCCATTTGGACTATCAGTTCTACCCCCAGTATCCCGAGAGGTCATGTTGATAGAAGCGAAAAGAGGTTCATCTTCATCAGGCATAGGTTCACATTGAATCCGATTGAAGACAGATTGTCGTTTAGTTTGACATCTGCATTGAATTATGACCCTTGGCTGGAAATCACATTCATGATCAGCATGGTCATGATCTATTGACACAGAATTATTCTCTTTTGTTGTAGATGTTCTCGTAAATCTGTATGTGAAGATTGAGGTATATCTGAGAACAATCTTTGTGCATTTTTAGGAATGTATTTCCTGTTCTTGGGTCTTGACGGCTCTTGATTATACAAGGAATGATTAATCTGAGCCACATAATTTCTGGCATATTCTGCATCCGGATCTCTTATTTTCGTTTCTGATTGATGTGGTTTCTTAATACCAGAAGTGCTTCCCAAACGGATTGATTAAGTTTCATTCTTAGATCTGTTGGAGGTAAAACATTGGTTTTTGACACTTGAAGTTTTCCTTCCATTGATCTGGATATTTGCAAAGAAGGAAGAGTTGAACCATCCCTTGAGTAGGAGTTGGTAACAAACCTTTTTGCAGAGACAAATTCTGTGCCAAATTTGAAGAACTCGTAGAAGAAGACATTAAAAATGTCTCTTTAGACTTGTTCAAATTTTGAGACATAGAATGTCCAGAAGGAAGAGTAGTCAAAAGACTATTTCTTTTCTTTGACTAACAAAATTGTCAGCCAAAGCTGTTCCTGAAGTAAACACTACAGGAGCAGAAGAAACAACTAAAGAGTTGTTCCTTTTCGAAGGGACTTTGTGAGCTATTTGTGGAGGAGCCATAGCAAGACTACCCCCAGTTCTAGCAGAACTTGGCAAGGAGGAAGAAATAGCTAAAGAGTTATTCTTTAGAATATGCTGATGATGATTTGGCTAAGGAGCCAGTGTTGTCAGCATGAAGTTTTGGCTAAAAAGCCAGATTTTGGTACGCACGCTGAGTCAGGGAGAGCTGACTTAGTGGATGATGCGTGCAGAATACACGCTGAGACAGGCTTGGTTAAAGAACCAGTGCTGTTAGCGTGATTTTTAGGTTTAAAAATGTACGCTGGAACATGCTTGGCTAAAGAGCCAGTACTGTCAGCGTGACTTCTGGACTGCGTGACTACGGAAACAGATTTGGCTAAGGAGCCATCACTGTTAGCGTGACTTTTGCATGCTGTCATTTTCGAGCACACAGGAGTATGCGTACATGCAGTAGAGTTCTTGCCAGTGTTAGTAATGGACAATGTGGTAGAAACTTCACCATCTTTGGCTGCCAACAGATTCTTAGGGACGTAGACAGATCGTCCCTTTGATTTGGTGGTGGTAATGGAGGCTGAAGTGTGCTTGCCACCCTTAGCCCGCTGTTTCTTCATAGGCGAGTTGATTGAACTGAATCGATATCACCTTCTTCGTCGATCCGACCGACGAAGCGTCGCATTGAGTTGTTGCCATCTCAGAAGAGGAGATGGGTTTCCCCAGCAGAGTCGCCAATTTGTTTTCCATAAATAAATTCACTTTATTTATTGTGTTTCTGGAAAAATATAACTTTAGGAATCCGATCTAGAAGACGATCGCTTTATCCCTTGGACGATGCGAAGAAGAAAAGCTCTCAAGAATTCCACAGCAATTTAGATATATGTATCTGTACAATGAATAAAAAGAGAACTCTATTTATAGAGTCAAAAATAACTAAAAAGATAACTGTTTTCATAACCTACGCATAGTTGATAATCACGCAGGACTCAAACATACGCAAGGTTTATGAGCAGTTACTGGATGTGGCCCATAACTGTTGGACACATGGCAATCATGCATGAGTCGTGTGCAAGTTACTGGGGCACGCATACGAGAGATCCGTGGCATGGCTGCCACGTACTCCAATCTGATAATTTGAGATGAAATCTACGCCAACTGGTTGAGGATGAAATCACGCAGACTTGGGGCAGAAAGCTTCAGAATCCACGCAGACTTGGGGCAGAAAGCTTCAAGATTCACGCAAGCTTAAGGCAGAAGGCTCAAAATACACGCAAGCTTGAGGAAAGAAGTTCAAAATACACACAGACTTGAGGAAGGAACATAGAAGTTCAAAATACACGCAGACTTGAGTCAGAACGGCCAGTGTCTTGATTCGACGTGCCTCGACTGGCACAAAATCTCTGACATTGATTGCCTTGTCAGTCACATTAAATGACAATAAGGTCTTTTGGTACGCCAACTTAATGAAGACTGAATCTTGTTGAGGAAGATTTCGAAAGTCACGCAATAATCGGCTGAGATCTCTCGAGTCCCGTGCATACGTGGCATTCGAGGAGACATTCTTTGACTGTCGTGCTGTCAGTCATAATGAGACTCTGACACATGATAAGCTGTCTCTGTGTACCATTAAACTCTGCGTATATTTGAGGAAATAGTCTGATAGAACTCAGCGTGTATTTTAGATCGTTCTGATAAGCTGTATTAACTCAGCGTGACTTCATTTTAGAGGCCTTCATAGATCGTTTTACAAACTACTTGACCGGTATGTTCACAACCTGTACACCTATTATTCCCTTCAAAACTTCGTGATTAGACGCACCACGTTGTCCGATAAATCGACGCAAAGTCGAAGAAAAAACCTTCCCGAAATAGGACAGTGAATCAGTCCAAACACCTCTGTTGGAAGGCGATTCATTGCCGATCCATCGACAGTCTACGAAAACTAATTAAAGGGTAATTTAGACAACATATAGGACTTTAGAACCTATTTCATAGTTTTGAATTTATTAATTGTATATAGAGAAATCTGTTTCTAAAAATCGAGAAAAACCTGTTTTCAAAATAGTGAATTTCAATAAAAACCTTTGATACAATGTACGTTCCACCAATCCAGGCAACGTGGTCGTGAACCGAAAGTATCGAAAGGTGCGTATCGGCTTCGTGGACGTGTGGGCTTTAACGAAATTCAAACCGGTTGCGTGTGCGCGACGAATTTGATACGTATCCGTTGAAATTTACCGTATCAGCCTCTTTGTAAATTTCCTAATTACTTTATGCACGTTCGTCAGATCGAGACGAAACTTACGCCAACAGGACCGTATCGTTTTTCTGGTTTTCTTTGCCAAGTTTGGTCCGATTCGGAGACAGCTGATCGGATTGCCGTTTTGTGGGCCCCACGATCCGACTCAACGGGTAATTTTATGCACGGCCTGCCGAAATCCAACTTTGGACATACGGTTTGTTTCGTATCATCAAAACGAATCGTAAATATATAGTTTGAGGACTTTAGAGACCATTGACTCTGGCATACTTTTCGGTCCAAAGTGGGTCCAACGGCGGACACCATTTTGATCCAAAATTACCGTTTTGTCCCTGTGTCCAGAATTGGACTTAAGGACAGACAATCCTAGCTAATTTGACTATGCTGAGAACATTGGTAATATCTATTTCTGTATCTGGAGACTGTTGTACGAGTTTGACTATTGTGGCTCACTGAGTAGTATAGTATTATCGGTTTCACCAGCAAAGGACCTCAAGCAAGTGCACTTTCTGATTGCTTTTAGATTCATAGTAGTTTTATATTTATGTTATACATATATCTTACTGCTTGTTGACACGCTTGTCACACAAAAATTAGTATCATGGGACTCTACTTAATATATTTCGTGATTATCATGTTTTCGTGTTTTATGACCTGTTCTAGTCCATGAGTACTAGTCGGAAGGAAAATATCTTAGTAGACGTGTGAACTACCCCTTACCCATACCAAAATGTCTGACCTTGACTGATAGCAGCTGCACACGACACGTGTAGGGTGCCGTATTTACCCCTTAGCCGTTCACATGTCGAACAAAATATTTTAAAACACATAGATAGTTGTCTTTTATTTGTTTCCTAGTTTTTCTTCACCGCTTGCCATGACATCAGTTACTTTCTAGTTTTCATCTCACATATGTTATTTTCATGTCTTGTGAATTCTATTATATTTTTGCATTGCCGTCGGTTTGTGTGCTTGTTCCATTTCTGACTGGAAACCAACATTTTTCAGGTTAGCTGTGGCTTCACTTAGCATTGGGAGATACGGGTGTACTTGCAGACAGAAACCTAAAAATAGATAGCAGTGGTATCATTTTCATTAATTGTGAAAACTTTGTACTTACTTCAAAATTATAAATGTTGTAAATGTTGTAATCAAATTTAGAAATGTGAATGAGCAATAAAGTTTATTTTGAGCATTATTTCTTGCAGGCTTGACAGCGTTCTACCGTCGACTCTACGGCGTAGGCTGGCTTGGATACGTCTCGTATCCGAAAAGCGGGTGCGGGTCGTGACAAGTTTTTGTGGTGGCCCATGCAGGTCAGTTTTTGTAAAATATGCGAACTCGTGATGGTACTTAAGTTAGTCGTACTATTGCGAGCCTACGACTAGAAAATGCTCATTCACAACTTAGAGTTAAATTGATTTAAGAGAATGACTAGGATTAGGAGTCCCTTGTTCAAATTGACCGTTGGGTAGTTAAGGTTGTCAGATAGCCATGCAACTTAGATAAGGAATTATTAAATTTAGATAGCTTGCCAGATCTCTATAGATACACTATTATTTTGATATGACAATATGATCCAATGTGGATATATGTTCACTTGGTAAGTTAGACTTTTCTAGAATTAAGGTTTTAATCTTGATAAACTGTTCAATTTTCTTTTGCCCTATAGATATAATCCTTATATCATAAGTTAGAATTGCCTATTTAAAATCCTATTTTGCCGTAAGGAATTAGTTTATAACTCCTGATTTTGTTATTCCTATACGAATCTCGAGGTAGATTTGATTCAAAGTTTTCTCTCAACCATTTGAAATACATATGAAATAAAGATTAGGATGTTCTTACTTCCCTTGTCTTTAGTTAATTCCTCCCCGATCAATCTTTTACTTTAAGGATTGAAACTTATAGGCAGATGTTTACGCTTTCTATCATAGTCAACTAGTTTGAATCTCTAAGCAGCTCCTTGAAGTCTTAGGAATATAGTTGAGTAACTTAACGACTGCAATGGCTAGACAGCAGCGTACTGACGAGGCACGACCTATAGAGTTGAAATTATTTCAAAGAATCGTAGGTTATGGAACATTTCTAAAACTATATCTTCGTTGACCTCTTTAGACATTGTGTCAATATAAGAGTATATGATAGCATATCACATCTGAATCACGAAACCAAGGATTTACCACAGCCAGAGTATAGGACGAGGCATAATTCTCGGTAAAATGGCTTCAGACGTGATTACAAGTTTAGGATACTATAGAGGATAGAAAAATGTCATGTATGTCCCATAAGATCCAAAGCCAATACTGGTAAAAGTTTTGTAAGTTGGGTAGCATGTCTCCCAACGTAGCATTCGTGGTCCTTGTGATCTATTAATGAGGTAATTGACTGACACTAATAGGTTTACCTAGAATATAAAATTTAGAGGTCCATAACCCATTAGCGACCAAGGCCTTATGGATAGGTAGATAGTAGGATGACTGTATAAGCAATAACACCATGTAAGATTTTGATTCTCTCAAAACTCGAACTACTTGTGCCTCCTTTCAAAAATCTCGTATACTTGTATTTTGACTATCTTGACCAATGCTGTTATTACAACCTAGTTTTGTAAGCCTACTTTTTTCGAGCTTGATTCAAGACATATGTTTATTAGGGACGCCTACTAACATATTGTCTAATCAGAATCAGTGTATTACGGTTGATCAACCATGATGCATTTGGTTCGCTCTTCATTTAATTATCCAACGTGGATTGAGATATAGAGGTATCCAGGATCTCATCCGCGACTGTATTGACAATTCCTCTTGAATTATACATTCGTCCTTGAATCACGTAATTGTATTCGATGAAATCTTTCTTGAACCTTATTGCTTTTGTCTTTCACTAATTGGAAAGACAAACGCTCGTAATTGATAAATAATACAGAGTATCCCATGGCTATGATAGTTGTACATACAAGTGTAGCTACCATCGGCCAGCCATGTGACTAGAACCTTGCCTTGAGTTACTCGTTCTCCTCTCGACCCTCAAACTACTATTGGAACCTTCTAGCCATCTGAATTTGAGAATGATTAGGGTTTTACCCTTAGTCAAAATGCCAACCTAGGAGACTATCTATTCTCAAGAAACCAATTGTTGTGAGTCCCTATTATTTGCTTGAAGCTTGCTTTAACTAGCAACACTTAAGCCTTAACCCAACCTTTCCTCGACCAAAGCCCACAGTTTAGACATGAGATGAATAGACAAAGGTAAGGACAATCATTTACCATGACTATGGTAGACACCCATCCCGAGATTGGTTTTCAACAAATATTACCCTAGTTATATAAATTTTATTATTAAGACCTAACTAGTATTGGAATACAACAGTCACTAGCTTAGCCAATAGCATAGCTTAAATACCTTGTCATATTATGATATCAGTTATCAACAGCAATACATGATCACTACAGCCCATACCACTAGAACCCTTATGACAATAGTCTGGCAGGCTTGACACAAATAAAATTCATGACTCAGTTGTTAGAAATCTTTTCATATGATGTGCCTTAGATTGGTTACCCCGTCGATAACTCTTGTATACTATGGACGAGTAGATCATTCTATTTTATCGACCATGTGTCATTGTACACACTCGTTTTCCATTTATTGAGGAACGATCTTTGACTTGACTTATATCTACCGTATCATGTTATGCCGTGCCTTATTTTTATTAACAAGAGTCGAGGTACAATATCCGGACTTTGGAATTCTTCTGAAACCATATTCTAGCTTCTAAGGTGAGTAGACTGTAAGCCTTCTAAAATTTTGGAATATACGAGGATTACCGATTGATTAGAATAATTTCCATTAGGATGATAATTAGTGCCCCATGGACTCCCACTTTCCATTTAGATCATTTTGTGTCCCCGGCCGTGTCATTAATATTCGGAGCACGAGACCAGCTGTTACCTTCCAACAAATTTCACATACATGACATAGACGACTCCACCTTCATTTAGGTATATCATATCCCACTCAAACACGTCCCCTTGTACTCTATTTTTTGGTACGACTTTCAGGTCAAAGGACTAGCTATAACCCATACCATAATACCGGAATACTTTCTGACTTCCATTAGAGCCTTAACCTCGACTCAATTCATTCGACCCAATATATGGTTGTGATCTACTCGAAGCCCACTACGCACATGCTACTAGTGTGCCACCCAAGTGAGGCCTCATGTGCTACTTAAACACAAAAGTCATTGAAGGCATTTTTGGGCTTTAGAACCTAGCTAACCAACCTGACTAGCAACTAGCTCAACCACTTGGGTTGAAACCTATTTTAGGTTACCCTAACCTAGTAGAAATAGTTTTATCATTAGGATCTTGTCCAGTCAATATAGATTAAAATTAAGGTTCATCCAACCAACGATTGATGTCCAATCAGGGAACCTATTAAGACCCAATAAAACCATCCATACATACCACCATACTTGGACTATAAAATTGAACTATTTGAAATAGGTTCCTATACTTATTATGTAGTCTCCACCCCTTAGAATGTGAAGTCATTCGTAACCCTTATTCTATCTACCTGTAAGTCGCGATACGATCTTGTGTTACATTTATATCCATTGCTCGAGTGTTTAAATAACCAGAAAAAAGATCACAATCTTGATTTCTCAAATTTGTTCTATTTTGGAACATTATTTAGATTAATTTCGAGAACGGAACTTCTGTATTGCACCGATTGCAAACCCCTCTAAAAAAATGAAGGGTTCTTCGATTTAGCAAATGACTGGACTAGAGTAGCCCAATCCAGCAAATAAGTCAATGGTTCATAAACTTTCTTTCTATCTGTATCATTGGATACGCTCTACCGCTCTGAAACTTTATATTTGCTCTCGAATATTCTTCTTATCTTCATGTCCTTCTTATTTCAGAGTAACGAATGGTCATGCTTATTAGAATTTATCATTATTTCTTAGCTACTTGTGTAAATTGTTGCTTGTTAAATTTTGGTTGCTTGATAGATAGGAGAGGATTATAGATGCCATATGCAGTAGATATCTTTTGGTAGGATTGTTAGCAACTAGTTAGAAGATTATAAGATTTTAGTTGTGAGGAGTAGTGTGACCAAAGGTGGGTAGAAGTTCTAGAGGTTATGTAATAGCTAGGAGAAGAATATAAACTATTTTTGAGGAATTAAAATTTAAAGAGATTAAGGTTAAGATATACTTTTTTTGAATTTTTAGGGATAGTTATGATTAGAATTTCGAGGACGAAATTATTTTTAAGGTGGGTAGATTTGTAGCTCCCCTTTCCGAAAATTTTGAAATATTTTATTATTATTTATTTTATTTGAATGGTGATTTTTAGATTTTTATAAATAATTATTTAGTTAATTACTACGGTAGATGACTTTAGCCATGGTTGAGGTTTGAAGTACAAGACGACTAGGAATCATGGCACGGATAGCATGGTCGTGTGTCTTGACTAGTGTATTAGTCATACCAGGGAAGACAAAGCCATAAGTGTGTCCTAACTAGGAAAACCAAGCCAAGTTGCGCTTAATCCTTATCGATGATTTATTTATTTATTAATTATATTATTGAGTTTTAGGGAACCTGGTTGTACCAAACTAGTCAAAATAGGACCCAAAACAAGCCCAAGCCCATGTAGTCATGCGGGACATCCAATGACATTCGTGTTGATGTATTTCGGTATGATGGTGTCGTATTCCGCTTTAATGATCTAATAAATATTTTTTAAGTATTCTTAATTAAATATTATAAATATCATTATTAGTTGATATTCAATGATATTTGTATAAAATATGTCCTTGTACAATTTTGGGATTATTAGACTGTGCATAATAGTATATACACCATTATTGGTTTATTGAATTTCATTATTATTATTATTTTTATTGAGGTTGTTATTATATAATATTATTATTATTGGTTATATTATTTTTGTCAAATAAATGTTATAAATATATATTCATATTTATAGGCTCTACACTAGAAATAGATAATATTGAGGATTGTTTAGATTTTTATGGAGATTACTATATAAGTATATATATATATATATATATATATATATATATGAATATATATATATTAATAATAATAAAGAAAAAGGAAAACCAAAGAAACAAAGGAAGCAGCAGTATTCCAACCGAGACCCGAGCCCCCATCTACAAGAAGCCGAGCCGAGAGGAAAACTCGAGTATATAAATACATATTGAGATAGATCGGGAGCAAAATGCAAAACCCTAGCCGCGCCACCTTCCTTCCCTTCCCTGGGGCACCCCCAGCCACCGCGCGCCGCCGTACAAGTAGCTGAACCGTCGGAGGCCGACCACGGCACGGCCAAAACGAGCCACAGAACAGCAGCAGCGACAGTTGCGAGCCCAACTTCGCGACGGCGTATCGTCGCATACTGTAGATCGTTTCACAAACTACTTGACCGGTATGTGCACAACATGTATGCCTATTATTCCCTTCAAACACTTCGTGAATAGACGCACTACGTTGTCCGATAAATCAACGCAAAGTCGAAAAAAACCTCCCCGAAACAGGACAGTGAATCAATCCAAACACCTCTGTTGGAAGGCGATTCATTGTCGATCCATCGATAGTCTAGGAAAACCAATTAAAGGGTAATTTAGACAACATATAGGGCTTTAGAACCTATTCATAGTTTTGAATTTCATTAATTGTATACAAAGAAATATGTTCCTAAAAATCGAGAAAAACTCATTTTCAAAATAGTAAATTTCAATAAAAACCTTTGATACGACGTGTGTCCCGCCAATCCGGGCGATATGGTGCGAACCGAAAGCATCGAAAGGTGCGTATCGGTTTCGTGGACGTGTGGGCTTTGACAGAATTCAAATTGGTTGCGTGTGCGCGACGAATTTGATGTGTATCCGTCAAAATTCACCGTATCGGCCTCTTTGCAAATTTTCTAATTACTTTGTGCACATTCGTCAGATCGAGACGAAACTTGCGTCAACAGTACCGTATCATTTTTCTAGTCTTGTATGCCAAGTTGGTCCGATTCGGAGACAGTTGATCGGATAGCCGTTTTGCGGACCCCACGATCCGACTCAATGGATGATTTTGTGCACGGTCCGCCAGAATCCAACTTTAGACATACGGTTAGGTTCGTATCATCAAAACGAATCTGTAGACATATATTTTGATGACTTTAGAGACTATTGACTCTGGCATGCTTTTCGGTGCAAAGCGGGTCCAACGGCGGACACCTTTTTGATCCGAAATTACCGTTTTGCCCCTGTATCCAGAATTGGACTTAAGGATAGGCAATCTTATCTAATTTAACTATTCTGATAATGTTGGTAATATCTATTTCAGCATCTGGAGACTGTTGTACGAGTTTGACTGTTGTGGCTCACTGAGTAGTATAGTATTTTCGGTTTCACCAGCAAAGGACCTCAGCAAGTGCACTTTCTGATTGCTTTTCGATTCATAGTAGTTTTTAAGTTTCATGTTTATACATATATCTTGCTGCTAGTTAACACGCTCGTCACACGAAAATTAGTATCATGGGACTCTACTTACTATATTTCGTGATTATTATCTTTTTGTGTTTCGTGACCTGTTCGAGTACATGAGTACTAGTCGGGAGGGGAAATATCTTAGTAGACGTGTGAACTACACCTTACCCATCCCAAAATTTCTGATCTTAACTGATAGTAGCTGCACACGACATGTACAGGGTGCCGTTTACCCCTTAGCTGTTCACATGTCGAACAAGATATTTCAAAACACATAGATAGTTGTCTTTTATTTGTTTCCTGGTTTTTCTTCACCGCTTGCCATGACATCAGTTACTTTCTAGTTTTCATCTCACATATGTTATTTTATGTCTTGTGAACTCTATTATGTTTTCGCATTGCCGTCAGTTTGTGTGCTTGTTCCATTCCTGACTGGACCAACATTTTTCAGGTTAACTGTGGCTTTACTTAGCATTGGAAGATACGGGTGTACTCGCAGACAGAAACCTAAAAATAGATAGCAGTGGTATCATTTTTATTAATTGTGAGAACTTTGTACTTACTTCAAAAATATAAATATTGTAAATGTTGTAATCAAATTTAGAAATGTGAATGAGCAATAAAGTTTATTTTGAGCATTTATTTTTTGCGGGCTTGACAACGTTCTACCGCCGACTTTGCGGCATAGGCTGGCTTGGACACGTCTCGTATCCGAAAAGCGGGTACGGGTTGTGACAGCTAGCTTCATGATCACCTAAATATGTAATATTTTGGACGCCTTACTTTGTATGTCTGATGATCTAACATCTTGTAGCATTTATTTGCTTGCTTGAGATTGAGACACCAGGCTTATTCTTGACCATAAGAGACTGTTGGCTTGTAGATGTTTGCAACTAGACAGTCGTGACCGCATTGCGAGGTGGGTTGTACTTCAATATACATAGATGGATTTGTCTGTCTTCCGTTCTCCAGTATTCTTGTTCTGGGGCATGACAAGTTCTCTTGTCCTAGGACTCCACAATAAAACGAAGTTGTGGACGTAAGAAGAGAACTCTATCTGAAATTGCTAGAGTAATGTTAAATCAGTTTAGTCTACCCAAATATTTCTGGGCAAAACCTGTCAATACGGCTTGTTATGTTCTCAGTAGGGTTCTAATTCGACCTAAATCAAAGAAAACTCCCTATGAGTTATGGTTTGATAGAACACCCACAGTTTCTTATTTCAAAATCTTTGGTTGTAAATGTTTTATTCTTAAAACTAAAGATAATTTGGATAAATTTGACGAAAATGCCGATGAGGATATCTTTTTTAGGTTGTACGGCCAAAAGCAAAGGGTACCGAGTCTTCAACAAAATGACAATGATCATCGAAGAATCAATGAACGTCACCTTCGACGAACTAAATCAACAGACGATTAACGATAATGATGATGAAGACATCAGTACACCAAACAATGCATCTACAGTACCGGAAACTGGAACCAGCTACCTTGAAAGTCTGCCAAAAATGATGAAGTTTATGGCTGACCACCCCAAGGACTTGGTAATATGTGAGATCACCAAGGGCGTAAGTACTCGTTCCTCTACCAAAGATATAGCTTTTTGTGTTGTATATTTCACAGCTGGAACCTAAGATTATTGAATAAGTATATAGTGATAACTATTGGTTAGATGATATGCAAGAGGAACTAAACCAATTTGAATGGAATCAAGTTTAGGAACTTGTTCCCAAGCCTATTGATCGTCCGGTCATTGTCACCCGCTGGGTATTCCAAAATAAATTAAATGAGAATGGTTTAGTCACTCGTAACAAGGCTCGACTCGTAGCTCAAAGATACAACCAATATCGACAACGATGAGACCTATGCCCCAGTTGCCAGATTAGAATCCATCCGCATATTATGTGCATTTGCATATTTTTATAACTTCAAACTTTTCAGATGGATGTAAAGAGCTCATTTCTTAACAGTTTTATAAAAGAAGAAGTCTATGTAGCTCAACCTCCAGGTTTCACTGATTTCAAAAACCATGATTATGTATTCAAGTTGAAGAAAGCCCTATACGGTTTGAAACAAGCCCCTCGTGCTTGGTATGACCGTTTAAGCTCTTTTTACTTGATAATGTTTTTTAAAAGACAAGATTGATAGTACACTGTTTATAAAGTCTTTAAATGGAAATCTTCTTTTAATTCAAATTTATGTTGATGATATTATCTTTGGATCTACTGATGAATCTCTTTGTTAAGAATCCTCTAAGTGTATGCAGAATGAGATGAGCATGATGGGAGAACTCAAATTCTTTCTTGGACTGCAAATCAAACAAACCAACAATGGAACGTTCATCAATCAAGCCAAGTACAAAAAAGATTTACTAAAGAAGTTCGATCTGGAATCCGTCAAACCCCTTGGCATTCCAATGGCAACTTCAACCAATGTTGATGTAGATGAATAAGGCAAACATGTCGACATAAGTAAGTATCAAGGTATGATTGGTAGTTTACTTTATTTAACTGTTAGTCTCCCTAATATAATATTTAGTGTTTGCTTGTGTCCAAGATTTCAAGCTAACCCTAAGGAATCACTATAGTGCCCCGCTTCATGAAGGCACTAGATAAACAGAAAAATCGAATTGTTGGCTCTACAATAGAAAACGATTGATCTGGGTGAGTGGACGAAAACTCATTTTCTGATTTGCTCACACCTAATAAGAATCTGAGTTTTTAATATATGCTAAGAAGTGAATGAACCATTGCTATGCTAATCAAGCTAAAAAAAGAATGATTACTTGTCCCAAATCAGTATGTTGATAAGAGAATCCACATGTTGCTATGCTAATACAAAAAAGAGTTAATCTGCATGCTAAGAAAGATTGTTGTCTGTTAATAAGAAATAAACTATTGCCATATTAAATTAATATGAAATGATGCCATGCTAAAGTTAGAGAATGCTCACATGTCCGAATTCGTATGCTATCAAAGGTAGAATGATATGTTCAATATGCATAGAACTGATTATTATGTTTCAAAAAAGATAAACGATTGCTTGTCCCTCAAAGATGTTCTGAATGCTAGACATGTACAGACGGACTTGTACATGTTGCAAAGAAATGAAATATATAGGAGCTTCGGCTCTGAGTCAAAGAAAAGAGAGAAGACAGAGTCATAGTTCTGTCATTCAAAGAGAAAAAATGTTAGAAAGTGAAATGTTTGCTTATCGATGAAATGTTGCCTCAAAGTTTATCTGATAGGTGTTGCATCTTGCATTGGTCTCAGATAACTTGTGCACAAGGTCGCTAGATCTCTCGATGGTTTCTAGGGAACTAAGAATCGATCGACCTAGGAGAGATTGTCTAGACACCCTGGGTACAAGAAACCATGATCAGGGGGTATTACATCATGTCCGCTAGTGACGAGCTGAACCTAAGTGTCACAATGGCTAATAATGGGAATATCTATGGACCATCATATAGATAGGTATTGATTGGTACAGAGCTGAACCTAAGTATCACAGCGGCTAATAATAGGAACACCTATGGACCATCATATAGATAGGTGTTGATTGGTGCAGAGCTGAACCCATGAGTCACAGCTGCCAATCGAGTTTGCATGTGTCGATAACGATTTTGTTAAAAGCTAACAATGCAGAGACGAACAAAAAAATTATTGATTACATTATGTTTATGCTAATCCTTGTCTTGTGCAGGGATGAATCGTCAGCTAAGGTAAGAATCACTAAAAAAAAGTGATACACATGTGTACTTAAGTTTTTTGATCATGTTTTGCTGAAGAGAATAACTTGTTGCAAAGAATATATTATGTCCCAGTAAAAGAAAAGATATGGTTATTGTGCTTGTAACCGACCATAAGAATGTCTTAAATAAGAGAAAAGAATGTTATGCTATTATCCCTGAGAATAGAGAATGACTCATAAAACACGTTGCGCACTTCCAATGAAATGTACGGTCCCTTGTATGCATGAAATAAAAGAAATAATATGTTGACTTTTCAAAGTGTTTTCAAAAGATATAATCTGACTTTGATCTGCATGAAATGAACATAGGTAAAAGTAGCAAGATCACATCACAAGAAATATTTTCTTAATAAATGAATTAGTGATTATTTCAGACGATGTAGCTTTGTTCACAATACCAGTATGTTGATATACTGACCCACCATCAGTATGCACGCAGGTGCAAGATGAATCGAAATAGATAGTCCAAAGTGATAGCCTGAGCCTCATCCATAGGAGCCAGAAATCAGAAGAGATACCAAGAGATGGTCATCCGTTGCAAAGAGTTGGTTTTGTATATAAAGAGATGTAACGCATGGAACAAGATATTATAATCTGTAAAGTTTCTGAGAGATTGTAAGCCATATGGCATGTATCAGAGAGAAAATAAGAGCTTGTAATCTATTCAAAGATATTAATAAAGAGAATTATTTTTGTTATCATTGTGTTTCAATTCATAATTCTGTAATATGTCCGTTGCTGCTTCAATTATCTGCAATTATGTTCCGCTGCGCTATTGTCTATTTTGTTATTATGCAGGTCTTGGCCTTGTGCAAGCGCAACTTAGGCTTGTACAGCATCATGCCTAAGCGAGGACAAAAGGTTCCATAGAGTCCGAAGCGAGGACGAAAGGACTCTACGGGATCGGGTGTGACAATCACACCTATGCGCAGTTAAGCGTATCTTTCGCTACCTTAAATGCACTTCCTATATCGGCTTATGGTATCCCAAAACCACATTCTTTGACCTAACCGGTTATTCGGATGCTGATTTTGCTGGATGCAAAGTGGATAGAAAAAGTACTAGCGATACTATTTTCTAGCTAAGGCTCTAGTCTCTTGGTTTAGTAAAAAGTAAAATTTTGTCGCATTATCGACTACTGAGGCTGAGTATATCGTCGCAGGACATTGTTGTGCATAAATTTTGTGGATGAAGCAAACCTTAGAAGACTTTGATTTACACTACACACACATACCCATTTTCTGTGACAATACTAGCACTATCAACTTGACTAAGAATCATGTATGTCACTCTCGCACTAAGCATATTGAATTTGACATCATTTTCTTAGAGATCATCAAGAAAATGGAGACATCAATTTAGAATATGTAGACACAGAGAAACAATTGGCTGACATCTTTACAAAATCTTTAGCGGAAGATCGATCCAATTATTTACGTCGAGAATTAGGAATTTTAGATGTCAATAATATTAATTAATTTTATTATTAATTATTTTTTAATATGCAAAAATTATTTTCGAAACAAGCCTATAAAGGGTCTGTCCGTCAACACGGCTACGGGTAAAGCGAAATGGTACTTAAGCGTTCCTTTGTGAACCTCCGTTAGCTGGGACAGTACCCCTATAGCTAATCTGAGACAATCTCTGTGTAACAAAATTTAATTCGTAAAATAATTTTAATTATATTAATTAAAATTTAAAATTACTAATCTTGGAATTAAATAATTGAAAAGGAATGATAAATATAAAGTGACATTTTTTGTGCAAAATACCTCAGCAAAGTTCTAGGCGAACTCGGCCTGAATTCGGCAGGAGTTCGGTCTGAACTCTGCTAGCGTCAGGTATTTTAAACAGAACTGAATGTCACCACTTTTATTATCATCTTCCTCCTCCTCAAACAGAACCATGACAGCCGCGAAAAGTACCCAAATCTTAGATTTTCTATCTTTGATTCCTCGCTATTCTTTTGGAGTTTTGTATCGAAACTTTGGATTCGGGCGTGGAATCTCCTCCTTTTCCACATACTCTATTTTGAGAAGGTATAATCTCTTTTATCTCTCTGTTTCTTAATTTTTCAATTTCATAGAAATTTTCTATTTCCATTGAAAATCATGTCTAGAATCAATAATCCTTTCAAGAGAAAGAAGACGACTAGTGAAGAAGCTTAATCTTCTGATCCTATCCAAGGATCTCTCTTTTCGTCCGTCCAAACGGACGACGGAACGTTCAATGAGTTTTTCTTTGAAACTCTAGAACAATCTTTGTTATGGTATGCAAATTTTTTAATTCGTAATATTTGTCCCGGCGCATCGATAAAGTGGCCGATCTTTTCGTCTCACAAACCTTACTTTGAAACTTTGGGATTGCACAATCTTGTAACACTTTCTATTCCCATTGCCATAAATGCAATTTAGCTATTTTACTGTAATTTTACTTTAGCCGATAATAATTATCTTGTGAAAAGTCGTGTCACGGCATTGATATTCAATTCATTGATAACGATTTAGCGAAGATCCTACAAATTCTAAATGTAGTTGAGCCGCTTGTCGATATCACTATTTCTAAATGATACAACTTTGAGCAACTTTAAGACTCAACTTTGTGCTCCTGATCTCGTCCGTCCTGATAATTCAAAGTCATACGCTTGAACTTGTTCTTCTTAGTTACACACATTGTTTATTCCACTATACTACCCAAGTCCACCTCAAAAGATGATGTAACTAGTCTTGAAATGTCTGCTCTCTATCACATTCGTAATGGGATTTCCTTTTCTGTCCCTAAGACGATTATCCAAATGATGGCTAGGTGTCGCAAGAAGAACATGATTTTTCTCTACGCGATGATCCTTCCTATCATCTTCCAGGTCGAGGTTGACTTGTCCTCTTATGCTCGTGACTCTGAGCCCAAGCATCTGCAGCTCTCTCGTACCAGTGCATCCCTCCTGCTCCTCTTACTGCAGTACCTCCTCCATCTCAGACTTACCCTATGTCATTTGAGGGTCTCCATCAGCATTTGAATGATATATGGCATGCTCAGCTGGATGAGCACAACTCTTTACGAGCGTTTATGACTGAGACATTGAGGGAACAAGAGTTCCACGATGCAGTCGGTTTTAGGCACTTGTAAATTCTTTTGCGGATCTACGTTTTGCTCAGACTGGTCAGCATGTCAGTTCTCTTCCATGTGATCCTACTATTTTTTGCTACTGCTATGAGAATGAGGCGGTTCATCATTTCTTCGAGACCGGTAACGCATATGATTGGTACCGTGGTTCTGGTGCTACTCCATATCCATCTCATGGAGCTGGCACTTCTGGGGCTGGTCCTTTTAGACATGGTGCTGATGCTGATCGTGCTGACGATGATGATGACTTGATCTAGACGTTACAATATTTGTCTAGATGTTATCTTATTAGACTCTGTTTATGTCTATGTATTCTTGAAAATGTTTCTACATTCCAAGATAGTATTATTTTCTTTTATGTACTTCTATGACTGTTTGAGATGCTGAGTTGATTATTTCAAACACTATTATTATATGCATTTTAATTTCCGTTTATTATCTCTTTTGGTATGCACTTATGCTTAGCATAAAACTCTTAGCTACTATTTCAGATCATAAACTGCATGTGAACTTTATGATATTATTATCTCTGTTTTTTTTACTGTTTGTTTCTTATGCATAAATTGCGGGGGAGCTTATCTCTTTGCAATTATTTTGCTAAGTGACAACGGGAGAGAAAATGATCTAACATCTTTTCATGATAAGTTCTACCAAATAAATGAACAAACGTTTTGATATTTTTGTCAAATCAAGATGTTATATCGGTCAAAGTTTGTTAATTATCAAAATGGAAGAGATTGTTGGACCATTGTTTATGGTCGAACCGGATTTTAATAATTGATCTAACTATGTCTCGATATAAGGGCTACCTGGACGAACTGCTACAGATTATGAACTACTACCGTTCAAGACTTGGAGTCGTGTTTGTCATTGCGTCTATATTTCCAATTATCAATGTATTTTCACATTTTACTGAGTCTAGAAATACAATGTAAACCGAGTCGTACTGGCAAATAAGCTACCCAAGAAACGTTTTCAGAAATGCCCATTTCATTTTCAAAACAAGTCCAAAACCAAAAATCCAATTCCTAACTGCTTAAAAAGCTTCAAAAGCCTAAAACCTGAGTTGCAAACCCAAAACTCAATTCATTCTGGACCAACATAATTCGGAGCAAATTCTCTCCAAATTTGGCTTGAGTTTGGTTAGCGGAATGTTTGATTTTAAACCCAGTCTTCCGTAGTTACGGATATAACAGCTATATGCCGAGATTCTCTTATAGAATTTTATATGAATTCTTTATTTGGAAATACTATAAATAGAGAAGAATTTCTACCATTTCAAAATACTAATTCATTTTCTTATCTCTTCTCTCTAAGCTTACTACGATCTTTCAAAGCCTTCTAAGCTTTTCATTTTCAAATCCCAAGCCAGTTACAATCCTCTAGTCGATTTGTCAGTACGGTACGGTCTAGAATTTTAGAGTGATTGTAATCAAGATGCTTGATAGAAGTAAGACACTTCACAATTGAAGTTGATCGAGTGATTCAGATCAAAACTCGCATTTGTAGAAGTTGCAAGGACTTCGTATGAAAACTCGCATTTTTTCTTAGTGGAGTTCAACCGGGAGCTAGAGTTCCGACTGGATTAGTCCTCATAAGAGGAAAACCATTATACATCACCGTGTTGTGTTTGCTCTTTGCACTTTACTTTTACTTTCTTATATCTGTGATATATTTCTATGATCTTGCTACTAATATTTTTTAATAGCTAATATTCTGCTGCCTACTCTATTCACCCACCTCTAGAGTATATCACTTTACATTTTGATCCTACAAAAATGATTTTATTACTCTGGGGACGTCTTCTATGGTACTCAACATAATGATTATCGACAAGCAACTTCAACACTTCCTACATCGTCATTCTTGATTTCGTCAGAATGTGTCACGACCCGTACCCACTTTTCGGGTACGAGAGCGTGAATAAGCCAGTTACGTATCGAGCGGACTCCAGTCCGACTCGAGTACGTATAAGCTGTCAAGATCATGATATCATGGCTAATATGATAATCTACAGTGTATCTCAATTTACAAGAATATATAAGACAAGAATAAACAAGTATGGGTCGTGGTCTGCAGCCCACTAGCATATATGTCGATTAGATCCAAGAATAATATGAGTCTATAAAGCTAAGCTGATAAGCAGGATATATCATAAAAGTACGATAAAGATAGTAAATCAATAATACTAACAAAATACCTGAATCATGCAGATGAAGTCAACTACCACATGCTCAGCTAACTAACTCCGTACAATCAGCTACCATCATCAGGTCCTCAGAGGACTAGCAAGATACATAAAACATGCCTACTAATATGACAGTAAATAGCATGTATGGAGGATAAGAACACAGCAAGGAGAACATCTAAGGACGACGAGTCGTGTGAAATGTAATACTAGACTTGGCTAACTATCAATCAGAACTCCTATAGCTCGTAGTACAATGCAAGATACTCTCAATCTATAGTGTTTCAATTGACGTACAAAGCAGGATACTCTCAGTCAAGATTAGCCAATTCTAATATCGATATCCTCTCATAAAGGATACAAGGTCAAGTAGACTCCTATAAATCGTAGTACAATACAAGATACTCCCAATTTATAGTGTCGTAAGTCAAGTCAATCAATCAATCAATATATGCTATAGGTCGTAGTACAATACGATACTCCCAATCTATAGTATGTCTCAACTGTAGTACAATGCAAGATACTCCCAGTCAAGAATGGTCAAGTCAAGAACAAGATATAGAAACAGAAAACTCAATCACGAGACAACACAACATGAAAAGACCAATAATCAAGCAAAGTCGAATATCCTATACGTGCACATAATCTAGAACAAGTAAAACAATCAAGGACAAACCAATCACAATATGGAAATCATGTGACAATATAAAAAGTAATACAATAGAGAAAGACAAAATAATATAAATATTGTATATGTTCGGCAAGGTATACTTGCCTGAGGGTTGCACGGACAACCAACAATATATCGCCAATCAACAAGTCAGAAAGTCCAAGTCTCACAACTGCCTCTAGAAGCTATAATAGATGTTACCAACATGTTCAGATTAGTCAAATTAGCTAGGATTGTATGTCCTTAAGTCCAATTCTGGACACAGGAGAAAAACGGTAATTTTGGATCAAAACGTGTCCGCCGTTAGACCTACTTTACACCGAAAAGCATGCCAGAGTCAATGGTCTCTAAAGTCGTCAAACTACATGTCTACAAATTCGTTTGATCATACGAACCCAACTGTATGTCCAAAGTTGAATTCCGACGGGCCGTGCACAAAATAGCCTGTTGAATCGGATCGTGGGGCCCATAAAACGGCGATCCGATCAACTGTCTCAGAATTGGACCAAACTTGGCATACATGACCAGAAAATGATACGGTCCTGTTAGCGCAAGTTTTTGTTTCGATCTAACGAACGTGCACAAAGTAATTGAGAAATTTGCACAGAGGCTAATACGATAAATTTTGACGGATACGCATCAAATTCGTCGCGAACACGCAACCAATTTGAATTCCGTCAAAGCCCACACGTCCAAGAAACCGATAGCACCTTTCGATGCTTTTGGTTCACGACCACGTCCTCCGGATTAGCGGAACGCATGTCGTATTGAAGGTTTTCATAATTTTTCTACAATTTTCAAAAAGGTTTTTTTTTACTTTGGGAAATCAATTTCTCGGTGTATAGTCATCGAAATTGACTTTCGTAAATTGGGTTCTGTAGCCCTAGGTATTGTCTAGGACTGTCTTTAAGTTGATTTTGGAAATTTCTAGTATTGGGTTTAGAATTTCACTTCGAAAATAGGGGTTGGGGCCGGGTTTACTGTTCTGTGTTTGGACAGTTTTTGCCAATCTTTGGGCTCGCTTTACGATGCACATGACGCAAAATAAATTGAATTATTTGAAGGGGATCGAAGTTGTATAGTTTGGAAACACACCTGATCAATTGGATCAACAAACGATCCACTGTGTGACGAGAAATTTCGTCATGAACTTGGGCCGGCTCTGCTGCTGTCGCGGCTGCTGTTCTGTGCTCGCGGGCGCGCTGTCTCCGGTGGCTCTTGCCACATACGGCAGTGGCGCGGCGGCAGGTGGCCGTACAGGTGACTGGGGAGGGTGGGTCGGGTTGGGATTAAGGAATAGGGTTTTCACCACTTCCCTTCTCCCGATCTCTCCATATGTATACATATATATAAGGCCGGTTCTATGTTGGTCGAGCGGGGGAAAGTGTTTCACTTACTGTGCTGGGATGTATAGGTATGTGGGCCTGGCCCGACTGGGCTTGGGCCCAAGCAAAGTTGGGCTAGGATTTGTTAGTTATTATTTCTTATTTGTTTTCCCTTTTTATACTTCACATATATAACTCATTGTTTATGTATATATGTATACATGTGTGTATTCTATTGTCACAACCCGCACCCTTATGAGGGGCACGAGCACGTGGGTACGTCCAGCCTACGCCACAGTATCGGCGGTAGAATGCTGTATATAACGTCTGTAAATACTACGACTAACAGTATAAAGGTACATGTACAGTATAGAAACTCCGAATGAATGTGACATAGCAATACAGTCTCAATCACAGAATAAAACTAAGGTAGATAGCACAGAAGGAAATATATGATAGATGAAAAGGAAATAAGTCCAAGATCCAACACAAGCCCAGATATATACACAACATCACAGGGTCATAAAATATAACATAGAAGCTACAGTCTGATAGTACTAGCTGGATCGCAGTCCAGGCAAACCCAACCAATCTACACTACTCTGGGAGTGCAAAGTCTAGTGGCTCTACTATCAGGCCACGGTCCTAGACTACTCCATCTAACTCGAGCCCATAATAGGTCGAGCAGTCTGTCTCAGAATCATCTGTAATATATCAACGGTATCCTGTCAGGAAAATGAGCAAGTACAAGCACTAACAGCAGTTCCATATGAATTGACAAATTCTA